>VNKF01010730.1:0-154263 GCA_008044355.1 Drosophila lacteicornis
GGTCCACGCCCAGTTCTAATAAGGGAACACAAGTTTTCTTTTGGTCACTCCTTACCTAACTGCGGTTATGGCAAATATATCTTATATTTATCTTAATATATCTTAATTTTTCTAAGTTAATTTTTTTTTTAAGTTAAAAGCTCGAGGGAGAGTAGAAGAAGAATGGCCAAAGAAAAAGAGAACAATGTTGCGGAGCAGAACTGGTGAAACAAGAAAAGAAAAATCAATAAAACCTAATACAAAAAAAAAAAAAAATGATAATAATAGTGAAAAGCAAAATATATAAGTGATACAAAAAAAAAAAAAGAAACCCAAATAATGAAAAAAAAAACAAATTAAAAGTGAATGTACAATGTGAAGTGTAATCCCGCAGTTAAACTTCGATACCCCCAACATGAACGAAAAACAATGAAAAGCTAAAGATAAATTAACTACAATAAAAACAAAACAAAAACAAAGAAGAACAATAAATGTGCATAAAAAGTCAACGACGAAATAACAACATAAAAGAAATGCCAGCAAATTTGTTTTCAGCCGATCACCGCTGCCAAAGATCTTTCGCCGCAGGATTGGATCAACTGTGAGTTTTCTTTTAAATCTTTTTATCTTATGTTGCCTTGTTTTTTTTTTAAAACAAAAAGTTAAATTAGTTTTTGTTTCGTCGCCGGCCGTAAGCGAGCCCCCTTTTTCAATTATTCTTTCAATTTCTTCTTTGTTGTGATTATGCGAGTGGAGCTTTTGAGCTGCACTAATAAGAAAAGCTTGCCAGCTATGAAACTCTTTAAAAAGCGATAAGCGTATCTAGCGAGGGCAGATATACAACTTCCATATTGTGCATGCAGCTAATAATAATGAGAAAACGAAACACATTTGATACAAATTAAAATATTCTATTACTATATTATACTATATTATACTATATATATTGCTTTTACTATTTATTTAATATTAACCCCGTTCTCTTCCAGCAACATTTATCTCTCTTTGCCAATGATTTAAAAATGAAGTTAGAAATTATATACGATCGAATTCAAACTTTTTTTTTTTTTTCGAATAACTTTAATTAAAATATAAACAATAAATACTAGTACTATAAAAGGAACTTAAATTGAAGCTTAGAAATATAGTTAAAAATTAAATATAGTAATATTAGGATGAAATTTCTAGGTTTTTATTTACTTTAAGAATAAACGTGTATAAAAATGAATTCTAGCTAAATCTCTCCTTATCCGGGGGTCATGGAAATCAAAGTGCGTTAGCATGAGTAAACGCTAGTCACTCCAAGGGATCCTTAGTATGAAATTCAGGACGAATAGGATCATGGTAGGGTGGGCACTTCGCAGTCTTGCGAAGCAACTGGAGTGATGGTGGTCAAGTGTGTCCCTTTTGTCTTTTGTTGTCTTTCTCTCCTCTTCTTTCCTCCCTTTAGTCGTCTGCTCTCTAAGTTTCTATCTTAGCCCTTACCCTCCCAAATTAATAGTACGCGAAATTAAATTGCTTTCGACTAGCATACGAGCATTAAAACGTGGCGGTTCCTTATTTCGTAGATAACTCACCCCATGCCGACCAGACTTATGAAAAGCCGAGGACATCGCGTGCTCCGCTAACACGTTTAGTTACCAGCAGCTCTTTCACATTAGATCGTTATATGCTACATCCTGTCAAAGTTATCTCCCACATATAAGCGATAGAACACCATATTCCTTAGCCGGAACTTTATCTGACCGCGAAGAGGTCCTGCAAAAGGTTTAAATCAATTGTTTAAATACTTTCCAAGAAATATACAAAATAGACCAGAACCTCCTCATTTCGCTTAGCATATACGTATATGGCGGCACTTAAAAGTTATTACATATTTTTGGCGCAACACACTCAAATGGGTAGAAAGGCATAAGCATAATACATTTTACGACTGCGTTATATGGATGTCTGGCAAAGTATGTAGAATTATTATTTGTCTGACTGGCTGGCTGGCTGTGTGTTTGCATACTTTGTACTTCTTTCCGCCGCCGCCTGTCAGGCCAAAGGGAGAGAGAGATGTACGGCGTTTTATTATATTTAAATTACACAAAGCATTAAATATAATTCACTCACTACGCTCCATTTACTAAGGCTATACGAAGGCGCACACACACTCAGTGGGGCATTACTGTCTGCGCACATAAGTATGCAACAACAAATGCCGCTGAAAATCGCTGTAATACTTTTTCATCAATTATATGATGCGCAAAAATATATATGCCGAGATTTACAATATCAAACATGGCTCGCACACACACACTCGCTGGCAGGGCTTTGAGCACTCACACAGGGACACGTACTCCCCGTAGATATATGCCGACATGCTCTAGATGGCAAGCGCGTCATACTTTACTACTTACTAAATCCATTACAAAGTATTTACGTAGAAAATTGCTTTATATCTCTGCATATCTCTCAGTCGACGTCATCGTCGTTGTCCTCCGTGTGCGTGTGTGAGCGCTCCTGCAGCCAGAAAAAAAAATGTAAGTACGTGGGAATAATAGTAGAGGAAAAAACCTTTTTAGTGGCATCGCACTCCCTGGGAAAAATCCACGAAGGAACTCCTAAGGTAGTTCCAAATACCCACCCACCGCCACCTCGCCATCAGCCTCAGCTCGCCTCATCGGAGGCAAAAAGGCTGTGTGCAGCAATTTATGTGATTTTTTCGTAAATGTCAGTGGCAAATAAGAAAATATTAAAATAGATTTGTGCACTCTGAACGCAAAGACAATGGTTTATCAAGTACACTGAGAACTAGCTTACATAAATAATGAAGAAAAAAGCTAAACCTGTTTAAGAGTGATCAAGTATTTTCAAATTAATTTAAAATTCTTTGACTCTTTTTTGAATTTTGCAAAGATACATTTATTTGACAAAAGAAAGCAAATGTATACAAAAGTCGCCCTTAATAATAATAATAGTTTAGTTTAGTTTAAGGTGGTTCTGACCGTAAAGATTTGTAGAAAATTCGTTTTCCTAATTAAATAAAAAATTATTACAAGGTAAAAATTAAATTGAATACAATTTTGTAGCCTGGACATCCTTCATGGGAAAGATAAAGATAGGAAGTTCTTTAATAAAAAATAAAAATTTTTTAAATGCAATCTTATATTTAGCTACTGACTAAAAACGACTTTACGAAAGGTACTTTAATTATCTTAAAACTATTTAACTTTTAGGCAATATCTTCACGGTCCTTAACTTAAATAAAATATATTTTTATACCACATTTTTCTCTTAGTCTATTTCAGCTCACAGATGATTTCCATTGCCAAGATGTTGACGGTAAATCACATCCAGCTTTCCTCTATCCTCTAGCCAGGCATACAGAGTCATAAAAAAAGGAAGGAAAAGTATGCCAAAAGCCAAAGTAGGATGCTGCTGGCTGCGGAATGTCTGCGTAAGTGTGTGTAATTCATAGCGGATTTGCTTGCGGAGGGGAATTATTCATGCGCACTTGATTGTGCATACAACAATGGATCCGATCGTAATCAGTGTCCCGTCATCATCATCAACTGCTCCAGATACGGTCAAGGAATATTTCGACATAATCCCCTGACATATGCGAAGCAGCAATAATATAGCAGTTGCTTCGATACCTCGCCGAATGTACTAGAGTATGAGCTTTGATTTTTATCGGAATTATTATTCCCTGTATTGTCAGCAATTAAGTTATATATATATATCTTAGTATTTTGAAAGAATTTAAGAGCTCTTAGTCGATTTGTAAGTTGAGAGTCCCCCATCTGCACTGTCATTCCTAAATCTTGTGCACGTTGAACGCATCCTTGGCGTTCTAATCTCATACAAGCAACAATGAAAATAAGTGAAATGAAAATATAACAAATAAATTTGTCGCGCAGCGGTGCAAAAAAGCAAAAGCTGCCTTGAATTGCACTACGAATCACTCTAGCGTGCTATCAATTACTGTGGCAAGTGTTGCACGTGCCACCGACACCGATCCGGTCGGGATGCCACTCTGTCCGTCGCCCCTTCTCGGGCACCTTGCAAGTCCTTGGGTCCCCTACCATCCAGGCAGGACAGCTTGCTCATCTCATTGTGTTTCTTGTTCCTTGGCATTTGCTCGCCTGGCTTTCCTTTCCAATTTCTCCCTCTTCATGCCCAGTGCCCGAGCACTGGCGGAGTATATTGTATTCAAAGAAGTATCTTTAAAGTTTATATAACATTTTTAATGAGATTAGGTATCAATGGTTACCTAACTATAATTATTATTTTAATTATAGCTATATTCTCAACATTTCTGTTTATATCTTGGGTATCTCCTAGTCGGGACTTTAGATCGACTTTAACACTTCTTTGGTTTCCTTTTCTAATTTCTTGTCGCACTTTGGCCGTTATCTTGGCTGCTCTAGTCCTTCTGTAAGTGGCATGAACATCGTTGCATTTTCTTGACAATTTCTCGGCTTTTTTCTGCTGCTGCTGCTTCTGCTGCTCCCTGCTTTTTGAGTGCTTTCAATTGTTGCACAATTTTTTAATTTGTTGCGTGGCCAAAGAAGTGAAAGAGTTGCCATCCATCGCCCGGGGAATTTTAATCTAAAGTGGGGTGGGTGTCCTAAAATGCGAAGCACTTCCCGACACTTCTCGTGTGTGGAATTTAATAATTGTTTTAGGCTCACCAATTGGTATTTGGTCGAATCCTTAGCCATTCTTGCGCCAATTAAATCGGCATTAGGTCGCAAATCCAGGATATTTTCGACTTCAATAAATGCATTCAGCTGGCCACAAATGAGCACACAATTTTCACATATTTAGCCCGCACATATTTAGCTCACGCAGTTGGGATAACAAACAACGTCATAATAACTCAGTTGGCCACAAAACAAAACAAACTTCACAAATGTGTGTGCAATGCATGTGTGCTTTAGATTCGAATTGTTCGGCTCTTGAGTAAATTGCAATTTAATTTTATGCATTTGCCGTAAGGCTTAATACTTAAATAATATCAGAGTATGGCTGGTTGTTGTCCTTTGGCCCGGTCATATGGCTAATCCCAAATGCTGCTGCTATTATAATTCGGCTGATGGTGTGTACATCAAAGGATATTTGGCAAGGAAATGAGGAAAGCTTAAATACCCTAAGGGCTTTCGATGAAGCTTATAATCAAATGTTCCCTTTTCAATGATTTCGTAAGTTAATTTATTTGTCAATCATCTTTGTTAAATTGATAAAAATAGGGCTATGTTCGGTCTTGGCGCTATGGTACATGGTAATTATAATAATAAACTATATGACTGTTCCCCAGAAATCACTAGAGGTGTGATATTACTTTAAAAGGTGTCTAAAAGTATGCTATTAAATATTTGGGGCACAAAAGGTATCTAAAAGTACGCAATTAAATGTTTAAGGCTCCAAAATCAGTGTAAATTGTTTTTTTTACGGTTACACATTTTGTAGCCAACTTTTAGATACCTTTTAAAACGATTTCAAAACTCTTGTGTTATATTTAACGCACCCGATAATATTATAACATATTAAAATAAATAAAAGTCTTCTTAATAATATTTTGGAAAAAGAAAAGATTAGGATGCTATTTTTTTATTTAATATAAAAGAGTAACATATAAGGCTTTGCATAATATATACTAATTTTTAAATTAATAATAGAGTGAATTGAAGGAATTAAGGTACAGAGATCTCTTCGAAGCTCTACAAGCAATTTGACTAGCCCTTAAAGGCTGCAGCCAAGCCCACTTTGAGCATATACCTTGTCCACAGCCGACATGTGTTTTCCTTTCATATTAAATACCAAAATGTAATAAGCATTAAATTTCGTTGTAAGCTGCATGGGGAGAATCCGAGAGCCGACAGCCAGTTGCCATTGCCATTACAATGCAATTAAAAGCCACAGTCGCAAGACGTTTTAAATTTTGTATGTGCTGAGCAAATGTCTGAGGATTAGTGGCATGAGGAGGTGCTCCACTTAGACAGAGGCAGCACCAGCTTATGCCGTAAACATGCGATGCGATATGCCATAAAATTACGCTCAAAATGTGGCACGTAATTGCCGGGTCCTCTTAGTCCTTAGTCCTTTGTCTTGCAGTTCTCTAATTGCCGCCAGTGCCTCTCCGTTTCTATGATTTTAATTAGTATTAGGGTTCTAAGCCGGTATTTTGATTCTTTAAGCGCACTCTACATGAGCTCAGTAAATACTACACCAGAGCCTCCATTCCTTCTGCTTCAGCCGGAGATGATGCTGGGCAATCAAAAGTTGGTAGTAAATGTAAATTAATTTCCTGGTTACGAGACGATATGCAGCAATTGCAGTTTCCAGTCTCAATTATCGCAAACTTGCTGCAATGCATAAATTTCGAGAACACACACGCACACACGGGGCCGGGGCCGGAGCCGGAGCTAGGAATCAATGATTAATTTTGTGTGGTGTGCAGTTCGATATTAGCTGGATTGGCAAACGGACGGACATTAAGGAGGCCGATAATCAAGCTAGCTCAGGTGAGCCACTAGACTATCGGTCTGATTAGCCAGTCCCTCTGCTGGCCGATACTATAAATATTTGTTTGCAATAGCCAATAACTTAGTTTTGCTGGAGATTAGCTCTATAGCTCAGCTTGGCTTGGCTTGAATCAAGTCGGAATAAAGTCCATTTCCTTCTTAAATTTTGCATTAGGAATGTCGCTCTTTATTCCCTAAATATTCCCAGTGAAACACTTGCTCAAAGAACAAGACAAGACTTTTCGCTGTTCACACTGAACCGGTCGTTCTTCCAATTGATAGAAAACATGGCTCAAAGACCGCCCAGATCATTAAAAAACGGAATGTGTGACATTTTGTCAGGCATAATAATAAAATTACAATCGCAGGCTTAGCGACAAACAATCCAGGGGAAATGTGCAAAATCAGCGCAAAAAAGCGGAGGGGCGTCTCTCAAGGAAATGTCAAATCAAATTTATTGACTTTCATTGTTCGACGGCGGCGGAGGACGCAGTTGCTCCAGCTCGGGCTCATTGAAATGTGAAAAGCCAATGACAGCGGACGACGGGCCAACAATGTGCACCTTTTTTTTTTCTTGTTTTTTTCTGTCGCTCGATCATGTCTGGCTTCTACTTGTGGCACTTGTCGATTTGTCCTGCACTTTTCCATTCGTATTTGCGCGCGATTAAAGCGGCGCTTAGCACGTTTGAATGCCTGCCACCCGATTCCACGACTCCCTGAGACAATCAGCACAGATTTCTTCTTTCTTCACCTTTTGGTACAGCGATTTTATGCATTGAGAAAATATCTTTTTGTTGATTTTGTTAATTTAAGTGTAAATGGGAAATCAAACGTGCTAATTGTGTTCCATTAAATATACATTTAACGTCATTAATAGCTTTATTTAATTAATTTGGTTCGAGTTCTGTAGAATCGTTAGAAAAAAAAACATTTATTAACCGTTTCTAAACTGTTAGTTTAGCGATATTTTTCATAGCCAGAAATTAATGGCATTTGAAATCACTTTAAAAGGTACCTAAAAGTATGCAATAAATTGTTCGAGTCACCAAATTCAAGGCAAATTTGTTTTTTGAACGACTAAGAATTTCTTGATAATAATGCTATTTAGTTCAGCGATATTTTTCATAGCCAGAAGTCACTTGGGTTTTGAAATCACTTTAAAAGGTACCTAAAAGTATGCAATAAATTATTTGAGTCACCAAATGTAGTGCAAACTTGTTTTTATTTACGATGTAACATTTGGAAGCATACTGTTGAGGGCCATTTAAAGGGATTTCAAAACCTTAGTCATTTCTGTAGCACCTCCGATATTTTATTTTCCATTACTCCAGTCTCCTGTGATTTTTATTTATAATAACCAAAGCTCTTCAGAACTTTTTCTCCCAGTATATTCCCTCGCGATTTCCAACAACTTTGCACAATGCCTGGCGGCAGGGCTATAAAAATCATATGCTTCCCTTCATTGCAAGGGGTTGGCCCTAGTTTTTTTTCAGCTTCGTCTATAGCTGACTTTCTTTGTGCCCGGCTAAGTTTGACAATTATTTGCATTGTTCAGTGAAGTCGTTTGTTCAACATGCACATGAATCGGTAACTACAACATAAGTGAGTCCGTAGTTATAGCTCCCCGTGGGCGGGTAGCTTAGTAAGGTTTTGTCGGAGAGCCCGACTCCATTGTGCAATGTCCATTGAATTTTCTGGGTGCTCAGAGTGGGAGTTAATACCGAGATAGACCGAAAAGTAGGTTAAACATGAAATGAAGTAGAAAATGTTTGATTCCAAGACAGTGGCTGTTATAGCTTTGTGATAAGTGATAAGACAGTGGAAATCTAGACTTAAGAATTATTTTGGTGATTTTATAATATTATATAATTACTTTAACGAATTTAATATGTTATTTTTAATATTTCTAGTAACCTATTACATGACGTCTTATTATACCAAAGTACGTGTAAGCGAGAGCATATTCCATTAAAATCCATCTTATATTTTATAAGCATTAATCACAGCCGGATTTAGTGGACTTTCCTGAGTCTTAACCTGCTACAAATTTCCCTTTAGTCTAGTGGCATTACTGAACAATAGTTCTCGCATTATTTAAAAAAAAAAAAAAAAAAATCACTTTGCAAAGTCGGTGGCTGTCGGATTGCCGCAACCAATTTTCCTCACACGAATGTTGGAAATAAATGTGCTTCGCTTGACCCGAAAGCCTGTTGCCATTCGAAATTCCAGCCAGGATGGAAACAGGCCTGTTGCCAAAAAGGGTGTGCAGTTCATTTTGATCATTTTTTTCCCCGTCTGTCCTTCTCTGCCTGCTGACTGCCTTTTTAAATGGCTGCTTCCGCTTCCTGTTCCGTTACGTTTGACTTGGCTGCACGTAAATTTTGTGCCATTTTGTGCGAGAGAGTTCGGCGGGTGATTCCCCCCGCCGAGCACTCGCTCAACTGCCTCACTCATGTCGGCGGTAAATTTTAGTACAATGCATATATAATCTTTTTCACTTATCTTTGCATAGTTTCCCTTTGCTACAGCAAAACTTTTTACGGTCTGAGGTTAAAAGTAGCGTCATACATTTCCCGCACCTCCACAGCCACTCTACTCGAGATTCGCGGCGCGTTGAGAGCCATGTAATGAATGGAAAGTTGGCGCAGGCTGCGGCGGCTCCTACTCCTGTTCGTAGGGCTCTTGCTCCTGCAAAAAGGTGCGACGGCGCAATTTTTGCTGAATGGCTTGGTTCAGTTTTGTACTTGTCGACAATCTTGCGACAGATTTATGGGTTAATTATTGTGAATGGTTGCGAGGTGCCTGCAAGGGCAATCAAAAACGAGATCTAATTCGTTTGAATAGGGCACTGAAAAAGTAGTCAGTCAGTTAGTTATTAGAATTTCTAGTTGGATTGTGGTTTTGTTTTAATGGTAAGAGATTTCCATCCAATTAATGCCTCCAGGCAAACTTTCTGAAGAACGATCCTGCAGAGTCTTACTTACAACCCACTATGGACCAAGGAGACTCATTTGGGACAGCTGCGGTCCTCAGATCCAGCGAGGATAAGGATAGCGATCGCGAACTGCTGCTGGATGTGTGTGAGCTGAGTGTTTGCCTCGGTAATTTTAGCCACAATGTGATCAGGTCCACGAAGATCCTGGAACAACAACTGACACTCTCGGGCGGTTACTCCGAGATGGGTCTTATAAATAATTTACAGGAAAGGTTCGAGCAGCGTAAGCGAGGTGCGGATGCTAAGGAGAGGGCCCTGATTAAAGCTAGGGGTAATAGGTTTCTTCAGCTGTACATGGAGCTTCGCGATCTGGAGCCAGACGAATACAAGCGAGTCCAGTACTTGATGCTCCTCTATAAGCTGTACGATTCCGATCGCCTTAAACCAAAGGATCTCAAGACATCCCAAGGAGACATGCAATTCCAGGCTGGATACATATCGGCTCGTCTTGAGGCTGGCTTTGTTAAGGATCATCTGTGCTCCAGGCCTGATTGCATTGAGGCAAGCACATGTTGTCCAGTTAGAGGCTTAAGACTCGAAAAAGGAATCGCTATAATAAGCGAACGTATTAAAATTGAAGGTTATATAAGGTCTGAGGGTTACAAGGTACGAATCTCCAGCTGCACGATCGGAGTTATATATGAAAAAGGAGTTTCTCAGATGTGTATCGAGCAAAAAACTAAAAAGCTCGACCTGAGAAATACCAAAGATTTTCATATAGGTAAACCAGAAACTTTCGCCCAAAGTTCTCTTATAAACAACAAGATTTCTTCCGATGACTCTGACGAAGACTTTGACATGGACAATTTACAAAAACAAAATTCAAAGTGCGTAAGTTACAAAATGCGTAAAAGCAAGTCTAAAGGTAAATATATCGGAAGCCGTAGCTTTAGAAAACCCATGTCTTGTTATACACCCAACTATAATTCCTCTATAAATTCTGATAATTCTTTTCTCGATGAAGAATATGAAAGCGAAACTAAAACTCTCATGTCGGATAATTTGAGTCCCTTAAATCGAGCAACTAATAATTATGGTCATAAAGATGATATTAAAATTTTATACGTGAATCCGGAATATACGGAAAGTTATTCAGAAAATCAATCAGAAACTGGTACAAATGAGTCACTTACTGAAGAAAATGACTGGAGTAGTAATTTTTCGACTGAATCAAGGGAAGACTCAGATCAGGAAATGCTCTCACCAATTCTCCAGGGACTCCAACAAACTGTTAGCGATTTGAAGCAAAAAGTTTTAAGGAAAATTGATAAATCTTTGTCGGCCTTGAGTCTTAAAAGTCAGCCCGTCTCTCAAATGTCTGAAGAAGATGCATTTGTTGCCAAGGATAATTATGAGATTGGAAATTCAAAACGAAAAAGAGAAAGAAGCTTGGACATTGATATATCTGAGGAATGCTCTTCTGTGATAGATGATTTGCGACGCCAAGTAAGCCATGGAAAATCTTATAAGAATGAGGAGAGTCAGAGAATGTGTTCACCGATGTTAAATCCACTTAGGGCAACAGTAAGTTATGTCAGGGAGCAGCTACAGAATCAAGTGTCGAAAGAGCAGTTTCATTGGCAGCACCAACGCCACATCATTATAGCTCCCCGATCTATAATTCAACTCTTTAAATCAAACCCAGCCTACAAGTGTCCGCCCAACGATCCCAATGCTCCGAATTTCTATGAGCAAATTAACCAACTATTCGAGGTCATCGGCCAGAAGAACTCGAGCCTCAACGTTCGATCGATCCAGTCGCGATTGGTCAAAGTCCTGCAGGAAATCAAGAGGGAGCTACCCAAGGACATAAGCTACGCCGGCTGGGTGGCAGCGGTGGGAAAGTATCAGCTGGACCGGCTACTCCTGCCCGCAGAGATGCGTGTCTACGAGTGGTTGTGCTGGCACCTGAGGGATCGGGGTGGCCAGTACCCGAAGAGCGGACAGTCGAGATGCAGGGACGCCTTGAGGGGAATGATGGGAAGGGAGTCGGAGCACCTGATGGCCTCGGCTGTCACTGGCAGGCTGCAAATACGTTCGCCGCATCACCAGGAGAGCGTGGCTGAGTCCTACCTCCTGCTGACTCTGGGACTCTTGGGCTACCTGTATTGCTCGGTGCAAGCGCATTTGGATAAGCTCGACCAGCAGGGAGAGTCGGCTGCTTACCTCGTGCGGAGCTTGCGGAAGGACCTGCTGATCTTCCAGCAGTTCGTCGAGCGAAGGAAACACCAGCCCAGCAGTCTACTCCGTCTGTACTGGGAGACCCGGAAGTTCCAGTTCCTTCTTCAATGGGTTCTGAAGCTACTTGGCCGAGTCAGAAGGGATCAGGCCATTGTTGTTTTGCTGTACGAGGAATCAAGGCGTAGGATTGGAGAACAAGGGAGGTTTCTTCAAATCTGGCTGTCGGAAGCGAGCAGGCCACTGGTCTCAAGGTTGAGCTGCTGGTTATCGTTTGGTGAGCTCACTGACTCGGACCCGAATGAGTTCATCATAGAGCGCAGCCTGACCTCGGGCATAGAGACCTTTTGGCAGCAAGGATATCGAATCACAGCGTCGTTTTCCAAATTTTTCAATAGTCAGCTCTCCGAAATGATGCTCAGTGTGGGGAAATCGTTGGTCTACTCTAGGAAATACCTTGGCCGCGATGTGGAGCCTCCTCTAAGTACCAGGCGCCTGAACCGCAAGCTGCAGGACCTGCTTTCTCACTTTTACGGGTACGGGGAGCAGGAACCTCTCTTCGACTTCCTCCACAAACTGCAGTCGGATTTATCCGGCAAGGTGTTGAATTTGCTACGGAGCATAAACCCTTCCCCAAAGGATCTGTTCCACGAGGTGCACAAGTACTTGATGATTACGGATATGGTTTTTTACAGGCAGCTCATGGACACCCTGGGCGCTCTCCTCGAAGAGCCCGTGACTAAATTCAACATTAACTTGTTCAATATGATTTTAAATCAGATACTATCCAGGCAGACCTCCGATATATATGTGGATAGAAGGGCAGGCCAGAAGAGCAAGTGCTGGTCCTGTTTTCTGCTCCGTTTGAAGTGGCCGGACCATTGGAGAGCCCTCCTGGGGGAGGACATCAAGGAGTACGAGGAGATCTTCTCTGGCCTGTGGAACTTCCACTATGCAAACTATGTGCTATCCGAAATGATATCCCGCCAGGATCTGCAATTAGACAAGCAATCAAATTCCACGTATTTCGATTGCATTGGCCAAGTGGACAAGCTTTTTGACAGGCTGATCGATGCTTTTCTGAATGCCATGCAAGTTTTAAAGAATTACTTTTTGAAGGATCTAATAGAGCCCGCTTACATCAAGCTGAAGCTCGGCTGTGAAGAGGCCACCACCCTCGAGGATATGCTGAGTGCCCATCGAACCTATCTGTGCACCATAAAGCGGGGAACTTTCCAAGTGAAAGGTCTTCGGAAATGTAACATGCATTTGGAGCAGCTCTATGACGGCATTATGGATCTCGATTTCGAGGAGCAGAAGTTCGCCAGGCTCCTGCAGAATTTTATGGATTATCTGACCCAATATGGTGGGCAGAGAGGCAGAAACGAGTTCCTTATACCAAGCTATGAGTTAACAGCTCGAAAGCGCGAGTTTTGCTGGTCCTGCCAGAAATCCATAGATGCCCTCATTACCATAAAAGATCGAATTAATATGATAATGGCCGATCTTCTGTTCAGCCTGCACTCGGCGGAAGAGGAATCCTTTAGAAGCCTGGCTCTGAAGCTGGATAAGAATGGGTATTACGAGAAGATGGACAATAGATTGCAGTTGGTACAAAGGTTCCGGTTTAAAAGGAAGGGACAAAGGCAGACTTTGTAATTAAAAACTTAATATTTAGGCAGAAATGCATCAAGTTTTGTGTTAATCGTTAATAAAGTTATGTGTGTTTTATATTTTAGATTCGAGCTTTATATTTTTTAAAGAACAAGGATAAATAATTTTATATTTTCTCCTAGAAATGTATTTCTTAAAAGCTTCCGTCTAAGTATGAGCATACAAAAATCACTTAGCATCTGCTGTCGTTCAAGAAATAAATGTATTATTCCACATTGACAGTCTCAATCACTTTCAACTCCATTCTCAAGTTATTATTCATTTAGCAAAGAGGATTCGGGACATAAAACCCATTTTTGCCGCTTTGTCTTTATATAAATTGGATTTTAATTGAAATTTAAGAATCGACTAAGCAATGTTTGCATTGTGCAGCAACTGGGGAAGCCTTTTGTTATGCAAATGTCCTTTATTTTGTGGTCCCGTGCGAATTTGTACAAAAGGGAAGAGCGGGGAGCGGCAAACCGAATGACTGTGAGTTCGTTTAAATTAAAAATAATAATGGAAAATTTACTTTTTGGCTTAAGCTTTGTCCAGATAGATCTTCCTCCTTCCTCCTTCGAGTTGTGAACGTTTCGTCGTGTGAATTGTAATTGCTCGGCGCAAATTAAATCAAATTCGAGTCCTCACTTCCCATATTTTTATTAACAACTTATGCCAACACTTTATAACAGCTCTCATCTGCATAACTTAATTTTCAGAGAATCCGCATGGAAATATCTGTCCCCTCGCATCTCTGCCATGGAAATGAACAATGGCGAAAGGATGGCCCAGAGTTGAGCTCCTTTGTTATCTGACAAACACAGCTGGCAGTCATCTCAGAAGTCTTCCACATATCAGCCACGGAGGACGGAGCACGGAGCACGGAACTGGATGAATTACAAAGCACAACCGGCTTCAAAAAAGAATGTCAGGAAGATAATTGAGCCCAGGCAGCAGCAGGCATTTAATAAACTTGATTCGGGGGCGATGCGACGGAGTGTCACTCCGGGGAAAGGTTGACAAGGTCCTGACGTGCGTGCGACTTGCGAATAAAAAAAGTTAACTGGGTGACTTGCTCGACTGCTGATTAGGGAAATTAATTTCATAGGAAATTTAGCCCTCTCTCGATGCGTTTTTCTATATAAGCAAACAATTAATTTTGCGAGTTAATAAACGGAAAATAAAAATAAATCTGCAGAATACAAATTCCTTTACCTTAACTGCTGATATTTTGTGTGAAATCTTATAATATATTTTAGTTTTTTATTTGCAAAACTTTTTAATTGTACGTTTTTTCGTCCACAAACTAGTGATTGCACTTCTTTATACCGGCAATCGATACCAATATCGATTGGCCTGCATTTCTTTTCGATTTTTTGTAGTTGAACTATGTGACAGTTTTTTAATGTTACCTTATTTCTAATGTAAAATGTTTTATTTATGAGCAACTTATTTTTTGTGCCATTGCTTCCATTGCAAGTTCCTATTTTAAATGGTAATTAATGTGACAAAAACGTATGCATTCCCGGTATCTCAGGTGGCTGATGTAATTAACAAATAATAAATCTAATTAGTTCCTTCCACATTGACTATTTTTTACTCGCTTGTTTATTAATTAATGGCATAGCAATATCAATGACATTATCCGGGACTCATCAAGCTCATTGTGCTCCCTACTCCTTGTCAAATTAAACTGTAAAATTTATTATTATGCCCGTTGACATGCTTGAACTGTTCTAGACAATAAATTCCAATACAAAGTCGCCATTTTGGCTTTCAACATTTCCTCACAGGCACCCCCCCTCCCCCACACACGCGACCATTGTTATTGACAATTTGTTGTCAGTTTTTCTCGCCCAAACATGAAGCAATTTATGTGGCCGGGACTGCTGGGTCTTTATGAAATACTTCTCATTACTGGGGGGCTGGGCGGGAATTGGCCGGCGACCGATGGCTCGAACATATTTGAACTATTTTCATTTCAATTGCAAACGGTTTGCGCAGAGAAATCAATTGAATTGCCATTTCACATATGAAATGGTCATTTGTCAATGAACAACAATTGGAGGGCGTGGTCGCAGCTGGTCTCGATGGCGGATACTTGATGCTGGGCTCGGAGATGGGTTGACTGCCGCACAGTTATGCGGTCAGTCAAAATGGCCGCATAAATATGTCCTTTTCGTCCTGCCAACGATCTTGTGGCCCCCCGCAGTCCTTGCCGCTCCCCTCGTTCTGGCTAAATTGTTGGCCGTTATTAAATTTCCGCTGCGTTGAGTTCTCATTTCCGTTCCAATGGCCAATGCAGCTGGCCGTCTCTCTGAATCCTCATCGGATGTAGCCATGTGACATAGATACTCGCATACGTGCACTATATATATATTCATGCATATATATTTTTTGGTTGCTGGCCGTGTAAACAAAGGGGTTGCCACATGGAGCGTATGCGTAATATTCGATTATTATTTTTATTATCATTTTTCGAGAGGAGAGCCTACACAATAATCCTCATTTATCCAGTATTTGTGGCGATCAAAAATTGATTCTACAATTGAAACGCTTGTTTTTGCTTTTTGCAAGTATAAATATGTGTGCGGGCTTGTGTGTGAGTGTTCGGCTTTTTAGCCAAATTGAAACTAATTGAAATATATGGTGGCAGGCTGCGACTAGAAGGGAAAGTGGGCAAAACTTTTGCCATAAATTTCAATAAAATGGCATTTTTGGTATATCCCTTTATTTCGCCTGTAGTTTTCGATGTGAGTTTGTGTTTGTGTGTGCGGCTTGTAAGTTTTATTGGCATTACGTATACGCCACCGCGCCATGACCCCATTAATTGTTTCGTCAGCATAACTTTACATTATGCTTTTGTTGTGCCTCGTTAGTTTTGACTGTTCTCTATGTAATTGCCTAACTTATTATTCGTTCACTTCACATTTTTTTTCCAAGGAAAATGGGGCAAAGACCCGAATAGTTTTTGGTGTCATCGATAATTTGACATATCTTCTAGGTTTCCGTATCTTTGATTGTATTTCTTATCAGTCCTAGTCCAGTTAATGGCTTTAATCCTTCATTTGCATACATTTGTCAAAGCCAGAATAGAGTCAGGGAAAATAGCATCGATGTGTGAAGTTTTCTTCTCTTTCCATTTAATTAAAAACTTCAAAAATTATATAAAAAGTAAATTCTCCTCTTAGAACCATTTTCGGAGAAATTGTTGAGAGCACAAGGAATGGGGAAAGGAATTAAGGATCGTTTTTAACAGCCTTTCTCAGAATTTTGGCAAGCCTTTGCTCCAAGGCTTACGCCAAAAAATGTGGAATTGGTGAGAGTAATTTAACACCGCCCCTTAAAGCTAGTCATTACATTCTTGTTATATATATTAACTAACCCGTTTAATTTAACCGTTTGGTGGTCCTAAAAGACCATTAAATATTATGGGTTTTAATGAAAATATAATGCAATGCCCATCAAAAGGAACTCCCATCCCGCTGTCCCATGGGCCTCTTTTTATTGTTGGTCTTCCTTTGTGGCCGCTGAGTTTTGGCCAAAAAAGAATTATTCAAAATTATGGGCTGGTGTCCAGCTTAACCCTTGTGCGGGCGCCCCGTCTTATTTTCCGCCTTTTATATAGTATACTTATCCCAAGTTTTTATTAAACTCAACCCAGCCGCTGCAGAGTGAAATCTTAGGAAACGCATTAAAAGGCGCTAAGTAAATATTAAAATTTCTGTCAGAGGCTCGCGTGCCAGTAAAAAGTGGGGGGAGGGTGGGGCTAACCCATTTTATTATTATTATTATTTCTCCGACTAAACAATGCGATTTAATGGCGTCAGGCGCCGGACAATGTGGTTGCTTCTGGCTGTTTATTTATGCCAGGCGCTAATGGACAGCGCGGAATTGCTAAAAGAGTTTGCTCCGGTGGATATTATTTATTACTGCTGCCATCGCCCGAGAACAAAAGATGTAATATTTATTCATTTATTTATTATTGATTTATGGCCCCGCATTTAAATCAAAATCAAGGCGAGAATGCTGAACATTTTATCAATTTGATATGCCTATTTATTATGATGTTTGTACTTTTCACCGCTCGAGTAGCTCACCCCGCCTCTGTTGAATTTATGCCTTCACTGACCACAAAAGATTCATCTTCATTTCATCTGTCCATGCTCCGACTACAATGGGCAGGTCCTTGTAAGTGCACTTGGAAAAATAAATAAATACCTTTTTAGTGTTTGCATTATTTTTTAATATTATTATTCAAATTATTTCTTTACAAAACAATTGTTTTAAAAATTAATATGATAATATAATTAATGGAAGTCTTAGAAATCATTTTATTACCATTTAAGAAAGTAATTCCAATTGAAAATGTTATAATTAAAGTAATTCTTGGTTGCTTATGTGAGTATATTCCTGTTCTCATTATCATTACATGTAAACCAAATAAACTTACGCATTCTTTTACTGTTCTTTAAAAAAAAAAAACTAACATTTTCTCAAAATACTTCGTTTGGGATCCACAGAAATACTTAGAGTTTGGAAAAGGTGTATAGAAGTATGCATATAAAAGTTAAATGTGTAAGGCTCCAATATCAATTTCAACTTTATTTTCGTTTTATTTTAGCTTTATCACCTTGTAAAATGATTTCAAAAATTAAGCTACTTCTGGGGCTATAGAATGCATTTTAATTTTTTACGCGCTTTCAATTTATTTAAGCATCCGCTTTTCATTAACATATGTTTAAAAACAAAGAACATCAAACCAGAGCTTTTTCGAAGTGTGCTTGATTAGTTGATGACACTTTGTGCGAGGGAGGAAGCGAGCACTGGCACTACAATATACATATACGCCTCAATGGGTGTGTAGTTCCCCTATCCACAGCTCGGCCAAGACGATATGTCTCGCTGTGCGGTGCTTGTGGCTAATTTGATAAATATGCACGCGTTTATTCAAATCAATCAGCGTCAGACGGCAAGCGGTGGTGGCGTTGGCGGAGACAAAGGCGGAGGCAAGGGCGGCGGCTCTTTGAAAGGAGAGGACAAGTCATTGGCATCGTCTTCAGTTCAGTTCACTACCCGGGGCCTCGGATTATCTCCACGGCTCCCCCTGCTGGGTGCATCTTGTGGCATATAAATTTCAGCTGCTTGCTGCCAGGCTCACATATAATCATCCGCACACACACACATCTCTCTTTGGAGATTTCATTAATGTGCGGTTAACTATAATGAGCCTGGTGTAGGGAAGCACACCATGGGGAGGCTTTTTGGTTAAGCTGGGCTAACTGAAATCTTTTACGGTGCAAATAGGCTAATTTATTCTAACGGCAATAGTAACTATGCCCAGTTAATGTAATGTTGAATCGCCCTTAACGAGCTTTGACTACGATTAAGTTTCGTAGCATCCTTAAAATTGCAGTTTCAGCCCAAAAGCTTTCAATGCTTATAATATAAATATTTGGGATTAGTTGTAAATTTGTATTCATGAACAATTCGGAGAAAGAAAATGTACTTTAATTAGAATTCTGTGTTTCAATCACTTTGAGTAATTATATTTATTATAAAGCCATATTCGCTAATACGAATAATATATAAAGACAACCCTCTAAAATCGTATTTCCTGCTGACCACACAAAACTTCACACCCCTTCGAATTCCTCATATTTCCAAGTTAATTTGAAGGGGCTGTCCACCCAGGCAGGTGGGGCTCAAGTTGGGTAACATTTTTGCGGTGTAACCGCGATAAATCACAATTGAGAATGGAAACATGAGCTGACTTTTAAGTCACACTCTTCTAAGGATCAACTGCGTTGTACGAACATGCTCCTAATGAGCTCAGAAAGCTTGAGAGCCAACCATAGTATATGGTATGCAAAATCTACCTCGTATTTGGGTTTGTTTACCTACGAGAGGGCGGACAATCAGCATAAACCCCAAAACGCAATCAAAATGTTAAAATAAACTTAGCAAATCCCAAGTAAAGTTTGTTGTTCTTTTCCGCTGCACATTTTCTCCACCTGTCAGCGGGGAAAATTCGTTCTTCGTGTTTAGTTCGCCCACGGTTGACTTGGCCCTTTCCCCAGCGAACTTCCACAGGAAACTAGAAGGGAAAGGGTGGGGCTGGGGAAAACGTCTTCAAAGTTGCGGTGCACGCTGCGTATACGTAATAAATTTCACAATTGCCATAGGAAAACTGTCCGCAAAAGTGTAATTGTAATGTTTGCTCTCCGTTCGCTTATCTCAACCCTCTGCCTTTGGTCTTAGTGGGAATTTCTTGTATTTGCCAAGCGCTTGGAAATGCAGGCGAGGACAGCTCCTTAATCTATGCTACACATTTTTCGCCACCAAAGGACTACGCATGTGAGCTAGTGTGGGGGAATCGCCAGTATTATTTTCAATTGGGCGCCAAGTGTGGACATAGGGGTGCATTGATGGGGAAGGTTGTTTCAAGGTGTTTACTTTGAAACTGAGTCCGCTCTTCATTCGATTTAAACAATCAAAAAATGCAATCAAACACAAGCCCTTTCAAATTCCTAATTCCTGACTATTGCATTTTCCCAACCTTTTTATCCCCGCTTAAGCTGTCTAATAAACGTCAGGCTTACATTTTGATATCCAATATCAATTTGCTTTAATCACGCACTCGGCGACATCCCCGACACTTGTCTCAGAGGGAATTCATTAAAACATAAAGTCTCCCTGCGATAAAGGAAAAAATGTGCCTTCTTTCTAGTCATTAAATGGCAGGGCAAAGTTTCAACTGATTTTGACAAGCTAAAGTGTCAAATTACATTACGTTTATTTGGATTTTTTTAGCGCTTACTGCAAAATTTTTTCTCCTGTTGAGCAGCCAACAGTTTTGCCTAGCTGGCTTTATGTTAAAGAACTCGAAAATGCTTCAAAATACCAAGTAAATATGAACATTAAAAAAAAACATCCTGTACCCTTACCATATGCCTGTAAAATTTATTCCGCTATGTGTATTTGGCTTTCCAAGCATAAAATTTGTTTATTCGCACCCTCCTGCTGCCCATCTCATATTCCTTGTTGTGCTCCGCAATTTATTTGCACAGATTCCATTTTTAATTTCCTGACGTTATGGAGTTTATTAAATTTTATTAGCTTACTACTTTATTGGATTTCATGCATTGGTGGCGTGGCGGCTCCCTGCCTCGTTCAATATTGACAAAGCCTGTGTTTGGCTGACTTTCATGTACGGCAAAATCAGACCGATTACCCGATATCCAATCGCTTTTATTCAATTCGGACCTTGATCAACATGAGATTGGGCGGGCTTTCGATGGAATTTCAAAGTTTGCCAGCGCGCTAGCAAAAGAATTTAAAATAGCTGGGAATACATGGGCTGCCCCGTATAACCTTTGAGATGTAACTGACTAATTTTCGCTAATGCAAAGAAGAGAAGGCGGGCGGACTGGGTTGGTGGCATAAAAAAAACTAATAAAATTTACGTTTATCCTTGAAAAGGCACTCGAAAATGCGCGCCTAATGCGCCCCTTCGGATGGCGATGATGTCGATGGCGTGGCGTTGGTGATGGTGATGATGATGATGATGACGCGAAAGGCAGCTGAGCTTGAGGGACCTTAATATAGACAAGCACAAGACATGCCCCAAAAGACCCCCGACAAGACCTTCCCGTGGCCCCACCCCAATCCGAGCTAAAGTGCCATCGAATTTCAATTCAATTTGCGAGGCGAGGCATTTGCTAAGGGTGCGAAAAAATTTCTATAGCATATTTTCGAGCGCCGCGTTTGACTTGAATGGAGAGGAGGACGGAGGACGGAGGACCTTCGAGCGCGGAGGCGTGGTCCAGTGTATGAGTAATATTTGTGCAAAGGGTTGCCCAGAATCGCTGATATTGATAGTCGCGAGCAGAAGAATAAGTAAGTCCGCTGTGAAGGATTTAGGGTTTTTGCTTGGGCCTTCTTAGCACCAGAATTCCTCTCCTTTTCGCCTGTTTCTCTTTATTATATCACGTTCTCAACATAAATGCGTTAAGTGGGGACTTGGGCCGCGGGATGCGCGAAGGGCAATGCTTGGTGCTTGAAGGCGTATTTGAAAAGCGCTTAAATTCAGTTGAGCGTTTTTTCTTATTTATTTATTTTCTCGAAAGAAAAAAAGTAAACTTAAGAATTGGGTACATCCTCTCGAATGTGATATGCGTGTGCGGGCTTTTCTCTTTGTCGGCTTAAAGCCATATGAGCCCTCCGGGGCTTTCAATCGTGTTACTCTGGCAGCAATTTTGATGGCACTTAGGCCTGGTTTTAAGATATTCTCTTCTCTGCTCATATTGACAGGACTTATCCTTAGTTTATATTATTAGCTGGCGAAAGTGCGACCATGATTGAAAGGATTTCGCCGGGCTCGATGCAGAGGGAATGTGGCATTCCTTTCTGTAGGAAAATACATAATTGAAACGAGGAGGTGTCCATATTTTTTTAATTTCCTTAAAAATGTAAATTCAAAATGGGGAAATATTTTATGTATCTTTATTAGTGAAACTACTTTAGAAAAGAGAGGTGATTAAATTTAGTTAAATTAAAAGAGCAATGCAAATTCAATAATAAATTAAATGCAGTAGAGTGGGACACGTAATATTAGAGATTTCTAAATACATTTTTAAATACAAATTTTCTTTTTTTAATATTACTATTACAGCCTTTATTTCAACAACTAAGATTGGCTTTGCCCACATTATTTAACTTAAGTGATTTTCCGTAAGCCTTTGTAATGGAGGCTTTTTATTTTTATTTTCTTTCACGCAAACTTTCAATTTCCTTAAACATTTCACTGGCTCTACCTAAAACCATACCCTCCTTTCCATAGTGCCAGCTGTTCCAGATTTATACGAGAAACTTACGGAAAACGCGAGCAGCGTACTTTTCAATTTGGCCAGAGATTTTTTCGTTTTGAGGTTAGCGAAATGTGTGTTTTAGTGGCTTGGCATTAGCATGTTGGTATGCATAAAGCTGGGCAGCTGGCCCAAAAGGCAGCCATTTCTTTTGGCCTCGACTCCTTTGGGGGCATTGCATTGCGTCGTCTTGCGAAGAAACTAACAAAAAATACGGGTGAAATCGGTGTGTTTTCGACTTTTGGCATTGGAAATTTATGTTCGCCAAATATGTGGCTTTTTTTTGCTACACCTTTTTAAGTTCTTCCTTCCTTTATATAACTTTGTGACATATGGTCTGGGAAAAACAAATTTAAAAGCTCGTTTTCATATCATAAAATTAAGACCTTAAAACAAAGATCCTTGAAGAGGTCTTGGATAAACTAAATATATGTATATTCAGCCGCTCTCACTCTATTCTCTAGTCTTTTCTCTCGATCATTGTAATTTGCCATATTTAACAATTGTGTAGCTTGTCAATAAAATTTAGCGATTACACGAAGCGGAATTCCCCAAAAGTTGTTATTGCCATCAGAGGCGGTTCAATCAATGCCAGGCTCAGACCGAAGGGTCTTTCAGGAATTTCAAAAGTGGTCATTTTGAAATGAAATACAAAGACACCATCAATATTATTTATGGTTTTGTTTTGTTTGCTAAGACTCAGCTTATCAACAACTCACGCTGTGGAATCATTCAAATTGAATTCTATTTAAAAAAAAATCGATACAAATCACGTAAAATATATATAAACTAAGCCACAGAACAAATGTTAATAATTTATGTTATTTATCTTTTTCAGAGCTGCCAGGGAAATCGCTGTGCATTTGAAATCACTTGAAATGCGGTCCAAGCCAAAATGGTTACAAAACAAAACTAGTTTGCACTGAATTTGAGCCTTTGATTATTAACTTGACTTTCTAATTTTTAGTTTTAAATGTAAAGCAATGTTATCCTCAACCAGTATCACCAGTTCGTTAGTCGGTGTGTCCTTCTTTCCGTATGAAACAACAGATCCAAGAGACCATAAGTTTTACGTTGCTTTAAGCATTTATTTTTCAAGTTTCACACCGTTTTGCACACTCGACTGTAGATTTATTACTCTTATGAAATAGACTTAATAGCCTTCATAAGCCATTTATGATAGGCGGCCACACTGGAATAGAATCCAGAACTAGTGCAGGTTTGAGACCCTCCAGAGACAACTCCCACCAATGTATTATTATAAACTAACGGTCCACCAGAGTCTCCCTGGCATCCCGATTGTCCTGAAATTCCAGCGCAAATGGTATACTTTGCCATCCACGTAGATTCAGCCCAATCTTTCATACACTTAATTTCATGACGGCAATGTCGTATTTGATACCCATAGGGCCAATTTCAAATTTCTCGTGTTGCTTTATCGCAGATACTGCAGCAAGAGTTTGGCGGGATCTCTTGAGCTCGGATCCGGCGACAATAAGAAATTCCGAGTGATGCAGATGACGATAAGAACCCTCACCGATTGGCATATAGCAGCAGTGGGCAGCAGTTATAATAATCCTGTCGCTGTAGACGGAGCCGCCACAATGATGTCCTCCATTGACCTGCAAGGACACCTGCCAGGGAGCCTCCTCAATGTCAATGTCCCTTCCGCCGATTATGCGGGGTTGCCGTTGTGAGTCGAGTCCTGTAGTCAGAAAGCCGGCTGTCCAAAGCAGAAGAAAATAGCTCATGACTTTCTGGGAAGAACTGAAGTTCGCAACGGCTAAAGTCGGAGTGGTCGCTTGAAACGAAGCAAAGCGAGTTTATATATCACCCTATGATCAAAGCCATAAAATGTCACATTGAAACCTTTGAGCGAAACGAGTTGGATTATACATTTTGAGCGAAGCGAGTTGCATAATTTATTATACGCTGGCTGGTAATTATAAGTTTGACCGGAGGTTTGCAAGGCAGTGAAGGAAGCATATCCGACCCAATAAAGAATATACATATATTCTTGATCGTCTTCACCAGCCGAGTCTACTTAGCCAAGTCTATATGTTCGTCCGTCTGTCCGTATGAATCGTATGACTGAAAGACGCACAAGTAATGCAAATTAAGAATATATATACTTTATAGAGTCGCAACGAAAACTTGCAAACCTCTGACAAAAGTTATAATACCCTTCAAGGGTATAGTAACTTAGCAAGTTTCTAAATTGTCACGCTGGTAGTAGGATTTAGTTTCAAGGCTATATATTTGCAATATAGTGCTTTAACCTTTAGTTTTAAGAATGTGGAACACATTTGATTAATTTATTTATTTAATTTTATCATTAACATGGTGCCAAACTAAATAAAGTTTAATTTTTAAGAAAATAATGCGTTTATGGACAGCGAGAGCGGTTTTAACATTGAAAAAAATATCATTAACGGTCGCGCTGGTAGCGTTCCTTATAGTTATTTTCGGTTTGGCCCTACTAATAACCTTGTATACTTTTTTTTAAAGAAATCCATTTTCTTTTTTCTAAAACTTACTTATTCGGGGGTGCCCTAGATATCACTGAGGTTTGAAATCACTTTAAAATGTGTCTAAGAGTATGTAACAATATCTTTGTGGAAACAAATTAAATTATGACATTTTAAAGAGATTTTAAGCCTCCGGTGATTTTTAGGTAACCCCTATTAGTTTTTCGGCTATTTTGATCTCAGTGCGTTTTAATAAATTTATTTTTGAGTCACTGTTTACTCTACTATTCTTTTTGTTAAATCTCCTATACTTTTATCTATTAGCCAAGTGGATTTCGATTATTAGCGGATTCATTTCTATGGCTGTCTCGTCGAAGTTTGTGCAATAAAACCAACTTCTTTATGGGAAGCGGAGAGCACTTTGCCTTCGGAGTAATATCGCTACCATTATCGTCTCATTTTTCTTAGTTTTCCAACATTTTCCCGGGGCCGCGTTGGCGGGCAAGAGCAAGCGGAGCTCTTTTCGCGCTTCGCCACTTCGACATTAGTTTCGCTTAGTGCGCAAAACTTGACCACATCGAACTGCAGAGAGAGAGCGTGTAGGAAAAACAAAAACCACTCGGCAAACTCAAGTTTATTGCCTCGTCCTCCGTCTTCGTCCTGCATACCTCCGTTTACCCTTCATCTGGGCGAAAATAACTTTTCTACACACGACTTTGCCGGACACTTTTTTCATATATATAAATACATGTATTGAAAAGTTTTTATATTTGCCCAACTGATGTTGGATACAATTTAAAAGAAAAAGTTTTCTTTTAGTTTTGTAAATTTTTCGTAATGTTTGACATGATGGTAAAGAATGGGTTCGAATTAAAAAAAAAAAATGTTGGCTTCTACCTCAGCTAATCAAATAATATTTTTAAATAATTATTAGAGTGGTCAGTTATCTTTCTTAAAGCCAGACCCCTTTACTTCTTCAAATGGGAGTGAAATAAATTATGTTGGCTCTTTTCTGATTCTCCCACATTTCCCACGAATTTTTCTTTTTACAGTTTCGCGTGCCATAATAACAACATTAAATTTTTTAATGCCACACGCCGGGGAAAAGGGTAACCCAACCTGGTGAGCATTATGACCAAAGGCGACCCGCCCACTGGCCACCCATAGCGGTTTTTGCATAAAATTCATATTAGGCACAAGGCCAGCAGGGGAAGATATGAAATAAGTACAAAAAATGAACACGCGCGAAATTTCATTCACAAATATAATGAAAGGAATTATTTATATGAACGGCAGAGCTAAGGGGAAGGCTTCCAGGAAAATGAAATTTTATATCCTGTAGCTTAACCAACCAAATAAGATATGAAAAAATATATATATTTATATTTGCATGGGCTTTAAATAGGGTGGAGCCTTGGTTTTAATTAAAAAAAATAATCAGTTTGAGCCAGAATGTATTCATTTGATTATTTTTATGATTTAAGGATTATACGCTTACGTTTCTCATTCTAACCAGCATTTAAGCAAGCTATGAAACAATTTCAGTTTGGCGTACTAATTGCTAAATATTTTTCATTAAAAATGAAATGCAATTTGACCAAAAAACTCCCAAGAGTTCCGATAAAAGAAACGAAAAAAATGCGGAAAAAAACATTGAAAATTAATTAATGCCAATTTGTAAAAGCAGTGAAATCGAAAACTTTTCTGTTCGTCCCAGCACTTTCATTACTTCGATGGCTTCAAACAAAAATGACCCGAAAAGTGAAAGAAAAAAAGAAATTCTTTTCAACAAAATTGTTCGTAAAGTTTTTAATAGAAATTACCATTTTGGTCGCTTGGCCGTTTGGTCAAGTGTCAATAATTGGAACCCAAAGGATCCGTCCCGTTCCCCAGAACTCGATCCGCAGCAAAGCCGATTTCCACAGACCTCATTCATCTCCTTGGGCCGCGCCGTGCCGCGTAAGTCGACACTTTTGATTTCAATAAATTCCTGTAATTAGCGCCAGGCGTTCATTTCTCTTCTGGGGCAGCATTTTTTCTTGCTCTTCAGCTCTGGCACTGCTGTCAAAATATGCAAATTGAATTTGTTTCTCACAGAAACTCACTCAAGTGGAAGTTCTTGGCAACAAAATAAAAGGAGTTGAGCAGGTGAGTGAGGGACGTACCTTTATGGCAATATTCGAGTCAAATTAACGCGAGTTCGGGAGACCTTTTTTTCTGGGTGCGAGAATTAGGGATTTCCGTAAAGGTATTTGAGTTTCATTTAATTAATGCCCAAAGAGTTCGAGTTAATGGAAGTTCAAAAGGTTCTTTCTTAAAACTTACCTCTACCTCTACAAATGTTGAGTACTAGGAATATTACAAAAATAAAACCTTGGAGCTTTAAAAACAAGCCATTACACCTCCTAAATAAAATTTGTTATATTGACATTTAATGGCATATAAAAATATTTTTTTAAGATTACAAAACTAATTTACACAAACCAATTTTAATAATCGTTTCCGAATAGATTTTCCTTTTATTAATATTATTACTACATTATTTTAAGTAAAATACTCTTTAAAAATTTCAAATACATCTTTATTCCTTAAAGATAAAGAATCCTCGGACATTTGTGGCAACCACAACGCGTGGTCAGTGGCATCCATTGGGCTTGAACAATATATAAGACACAAACAAGACAAATCACAACAAACTCTGGAACTCAAACGAAACAACAAAGAAGAAATTACAATAAACAAGAAGAAAAATGCAAAACCGATGTCAACTAGCGTCAACCTAGTAAAGAACCCATTGTGCCAGAGCCCATTTTAACCCAAAGCCCTCTTCTCCACCATCATTTGCAATATCAAGTCAAAGTTCTGGGCTAAATTCCTAAGCAAAAGACAAAGAAAAAGACATGAAAGGAAAAATTATGCCTTTGGCAGTTTTTAAAACATTTTGCTGGCGATTTCCTTTTGGTGTTGTTGCCATTGTGCTTCGCTCTTGCTCGGTTGTATCCTTTTATCGTTGCTATTACTCGCATATTTGTTATAGAATGTTTTCGCCTTCCCTTCTGGATACGATGTCCTTGTTTATTTTTCATTTGAAGCCGGGCCCCCGACCTACCCAACTTGTTATGCATAAGATCTGCATATGTAGTGCTTGCTTGTACTACGTTTATGGTTCGAACTTCAGCAATTCTTCAATTCGTTAAATGTGAAAGCTTTTATTTGGTCCTCTCTTACGAATTAAATAACTTAAATATATATATAAAAGTCATGCGAATTAATTTGATATCATTAATTAATTTAAACAAAATAAGTAAATATTGAGTGGACCCATTTAATGTACGCTCCTTGATTCTTATTTATGTAAAAACACATATCACTTTCAATCCACATTTCATAAAATAATTTCGCATAAACTTCAAAATGTATCTCTTCACGCACACACACCCACCGCCCGACTGTTTATCTGTGTGCGAGAGTGCGCGAGGCGGAAATGTACTGAAATGAGAAATTTCCGTTTCTGGTTCCGATGTCGGAAGTAAAACAAACGCCGATAAAACAGGCCCATGTTCGCGTGTGCGAGTCCACGAGACAGAGTGTGTGTATGGAAAAAGAAACACTCGAACGGGAAGACGACTGAAAGGTATAAATGATTGCCACTGATAATAAAAGCGAGCGAAATATTGAAACCAGTTGCATACTTTTCGGCGCTCCGCCAAGAATTTATGATCCATTTTCGTCCTGCCCGTTCAGAGGGCATAAATCGAGGCGAGTCCTAGGCCTCCAAATGCATTTCGGCACTCGCTAATGGCACATAAATAACAACTAACAAACTAAAAAAGGGGCAACAGGACCAGTAACACGGTTTTGGGTCTGCGCTGTCTTTTTTATGATTATTATTTTTATGTTTATTTTTTTTTTTTTTGCGAAAACTATTTGCTTTTTGTATTACTTATTAAGTTTTTATGAATGTTGAGGTATCATTTTTAAATCTCTCTTGGTTTATATTGCTTTATATAAAAGAGTATTGTATAAAAAATTGATGTTTAAATGAACTTCAAACCAAAAAATAAAATCACACATAAAATATGGATATCTGTTTTATTTTATAAATCCTTATTTGAAACATACCTCTAATATTTCTTGGGAATTTCGAAATTAAAATAAGAAATGGTTCCGCTGGAAAAATTAAATTATTTATTTAAATATGTTATCTATTATTTTAATCTCTCCAACTTTTTATAGAGCATTAAACAATTCTTATAGTCCCACATAGTCCCCAGTTGTTTTGTTTTATGCTTGTTGTTTAGTTAGTTCTCACTGCCATCGCTTACTATGCACATTAAAATTATGCTTGGAGAGTAATACAGTCCGCACCTAGTGCCATCCTCTGAACACTCAACGGGGCTTCACTTCCCTCGTTTTCCGGCAGCAGTACACTGAGTCAAAAAAGGTTTTAGCACTGATCAATTTAAAGCATTAAATGTATTTTAAACATTTAATTGGTGTATTTTTTATTTATTTATAAAAAAGCCTTGAGTATGACTTTTATTCCTTATTTGTTGGTCAATTTACAGAGCTATAAGTGATATTAAAGTTTTATCTATGAGACATATACTTCAAGATAAATGCAATATGTGCTAAAATGTTGTACTTATTTATGTGCCGCGTTTTGTAAATACGTAAATTAAATATAGATTTTACTCTAATATTTACCTATTTCTCTTGCTTGATTTTTGCCAATTTTTTTCAGAGTGCACAAGACATAAATAAGGGAGAGGCAACGCTTTCCAAATGGTCCAAAGGGCTGTTCTGCTGCTGCTCGCGTGGACAGTGGACATTGGCAATTACCGTTGCCGCGGTTGTCAGGGTCTCACAGCTTCCGCCTTTCCTGCCTTCCAGCTTTTCCTCTGCTCTCTCCCCTCTCTCTTTCCAGGTCGCATTCATAATTCGCCTTGGCCTGCGGTCATGTTTCATAACTACTCCCCCCTTGCTCCGCCTGTTTTGGGGATTATTTGTGGAGGTTTTTGGCTTGCCTTTAGGTGGCCCCGCAAACAATGCGTATACGCAGCGTGTGACAATGCCGAATAACAATAACTGCGTGAAGTGTGAGGAGGGCTAGCTAATGTGTGCTTGCAATAAACAATCAATTTGTTGGAGAGCCGGCTGGAGGTCGCTGCATTTGGTTTATGGTAATTAAATAATAAATTCTATGTTACGTGGCTCAAAATTTATGTATTGTGCCATGCCGTGGCGTGTCAATTACTTCAATAAAATATTATGGGTTATTTGGACAGGAGCAGAGTTTCCCGAAGTGCCCGGAGGTTATTTCTTTGCAGAACAAATCCAATTCACAACTCATCTGGGGCGAACATTCAACACTTAACACCCTACCCTAAGCAGAAACCAACCTACATTCATCTGCATTATATTTCGGTATATATGCCTACTCGCCCTCTGGTGACAAATAACACTAAATTAAAATTTTATTAGGGTCTTTATTGTGCGTCGCTTTACACGGCTGCCAAAGGAGAAAAGAGAAAAAAATAAAAATAAATAAAGCGGGGAGCAAAGTGAGAAAAAACTGGGAATATGTTTTAAATGTTTCGAAAAAACGAAATTTCTGTTTGCCGCTGTCTGTGTGTGCCTTTTGGGGCCAACAAACAAATGGCAAAACAAAGCGCAAAAAGAGGGACACAGTGAGAGAAAGCGAGAATTCCCCAAATTGATTAAAACTTCATAAATTTACATTTTTATCGCTGAGGCAAACAAATGCCACCAGAGAAAAAATAAAAGAGAAATGGAACTGGCACTGGCACTGGGGTCTGAGAGCTCAACCCAACAAAACGGAAAAAGAAAACCAATTCAACATGTAAGAAAACAAAGGGAAAGCACCCAGATACCAGCAGTCGCACACACACCACACACCACACACCCTTATGAATATTTACACATGTTTTGGCATTGCAGCATTCTTCACACGCCGGCAGAAAAAAAATGTTTGTCACCTGGTTGGGGTCTCTAAGCTGATTTGAACCCGAAAGCCAATGAATACGGGGTGGAATGAAAAGGAGTCTTTTGGGAGCTCAGACTGGCTTGGCTTGGATGGGAGTTTGGCGTTGGCCTTTTCTCCCAAATGAGAAATAAAAGTAAATTCACATCATCACAAAATATTATTAAGCAATCAACTTCTGTTTTTGGGCTCAACCACCCCGTTTTGGGTCTGTACTTTCCAAGGGGCTTGTTTACCTGGTCTGACACAACCCGCTGATTAAGCGAAAGTGATTGAGTGCCTGGTGAAAGGGGGACAGTCTCAGGCACTTTCCAGCAAATAAGGCGCTTAATTGAAGCTGTTCAAGGATTTTTAATTTATGCGTTCAATAAAAAAAGACCACGGTGAGAATTAAATTAGAATTTTTCCAGCGACTAGGGTGGGCAAAATTAATGCGAAAAATTATAACCATATTAGAGTGAACATCAAATTTATATTTATAAAAAATCAAGAAAATCAATAAAGTTATAGCTTCAAAAATAATTATAGATTCACAAAATGTTTAACCATTTCCTAAAATGTGTTTAGTATGGCAAGTTATCATTAATAAATGCTTTTGTTTTCTCAACGCATAAATGTAGTTCCAGTTTTAAATGGATCTTAACTACACTGCGTTTTAAAACTATGCTACAGTTGACCATTTGAACTTTAGCTGCCTGTAGCTCCCGATAAAAGTCGTTTGTGGCCGAGTTATAAAAGTATTAATTTTTTTAAGGTTACTTAAAAAGTAAAATTAACAAGGCATCACTTTGATGAAATCAGAGGAGTTTCAAATGTGGCTGCACATATTCTTTTTAGCGCCCTGTCATGTTGTTGATTTTTCAGGGAGAGCGGACTCGGAAAATGTTGGCATAGAGCTCCTGGGGAAAACTTGCGAGTTGGGAGTGAACTTTAATGAAAATGCATTTCGTAAACTTATTGCAATGAAGGAAAAGTATACAACGGAGGTCGTCGTTAGGTGGAAAATGGAGGGCTGACTTTTCAGGTACGCTAATAAAATTAAAAGTCAAAGTCATTAAAAGCCAAGTTGGCTTTCTAACTAAGTTGACGGGCCCCAGGTCCGACGCTCTAAAAAGCTTTATCAACTTCCCCTTTAATTAGAGAGTCTGCCCAAACAAAAGGCTTAAAATATAGTTTTAAGCTTATCAAGTTTGTCTGCGATTAGAAAATTCCCTATTATTAAGGCACGCCTGACTAGGGAGATAAGGTTTGGGGGAGTTTTTTTTTTTTTGGGTTTTCTAGGGGTGTGTAGCCAGCAAAACAAACAACAGTCAACAGCAATTATCTATTCTGTGAAATGTAATTCTGGGAACACTACACCCACTACATACACACTAGTACTCAATCATACGCACGTACACTTGGCCAAATAGGATGGCAGCAATTACTGTTTTTTGGAAAAGTGCCTATAAAGGACATAACGATAATGTCAACACAAATTATAGGTACTCTTCTTTTGGAAATGGAAACAAGGATGAAATATATTATATTTTATTTTAAGATACTTTATTGGTTTTTAACCGCATTGACTATTCCCTAAAAGTACCCTTTTTTTAACTGTCAATCTCTGCGATATATTTAATTTATTTCCTAACAATTCGGCTGGGAACGATTTTAAAAAGAGTGCTCTCTTGAAAGAGAAGAGGCTCGAAAAAGAAATGCAAACAGAATTGGTACAGGGACGAAGTTTTCACTGGATAACGAGACACTGAAACTGCACACTATCGAAGCTGCGAGAACGGGCCTCTCCCCCTTTAACTACATGGATTTCGGGGCATTTTTTCGGGGGGAAAATATGCAGCCGATGCCCTCTCTTCTCTGGCAAAACAATAACAATGCGCAATGACCCAAAACTAAACACCGAAGACACTCAAAAACGGGGAAAACAGAGAAAAAAGGGAGCGACGGACGTCGAAAAAACATTTGCGCCGTGCTTTTCAGTTTTGTTTTCATGGTTGCAGGGGCGCCGTGCAGACCAAAAAAAAAAAGGGGAGGAGAACGGGAATAGAGCCATATGACGACGTTCATTGCGACCGTTTTCTGATCTTTTTGCTATTTTTGTACTTTGTTGCACGCGGAACAAGCCGAAATCGGAAGCGGTGTCTATCAGGTGCGTTCCGAATTGCTAAAACACTGCTAAAACACGCCTTATCTAATTTGATTGATAATTATTTCAGGCAACTTCTTAGCTAACTTGTTATTTAATTAGTCTACAAAGAAAAATAAAATATATTTAAAATAATAATTATTTTAAAATAATAAAATAATCCCTAAGTAACCAAATAATCTATTGTGGAAATTTTGAAGTGAGATAAAATAGAGTTTTAAGATATTTTATTTACAGATTATTTTAATATATTTTCGGATTTTTTATAGGACGATAAAATTAGAAAATCTTCATATTTAGTATTAAATATTTTGCTTTTCTTTTACTTTAGGCAAGAAGATTATGGATTTAAGAAATAGGAACTACCCCGACTTTGCGTGTGTGCCTTGGTGTGCCTGCGCTGGCATAATCAACAATATTTTGAGTGCTTTTTGTGTGAAGTTTTGTGATTTTTTTCGCCTGTTGGTTTTTTTGCGATTTGTTTTCAGCTGTTTTCCTCCCGTTGCTGATGATGATGTTTTTGTTACTTTTGTGTCTGCCACCAAAGTGTAACTTTGACTGTCAGCTACGAGGGGTGAACGGGTTTTTGCTGCCACTCTTTTTTTAAAGAGTTCTGATCGTGTTTCCTCATTTTTTAAGTATCTTCTTATCTGCCTGTGGGATTTTTGGGAATTTTTAAATTCGCTCTTCATTAGGTTAGGACTTGGTTGATGAACAAAAATCCGTTAAGATGAATAATAATAGCTTAAATTAATGAAATGTTTAGTTTTCCAGTGAAATTTATGCCAATTCTATCGTTTACACGAACCATTTTCCGCCTGCATTCTGGTTTCTAAGATAGCTTCGCTTTTTTTCTCCCAGAGCCGTGGAAAAGTTCTGGCCACAGTTTTTCATGCTGGCGCGTGTTATCTTGTTAAAGCAAAACTTTAACTTTGCCAACTTGTCTTTACCCTCACGCAGATACTAAATTCTTTATCTGGTTGCACCAACAAATGGCCAGGGCTTGGACTCGAGCTCGGGCTCAGTTGGGCTTTGGTCCCCTGTCTGGCACATATCAAATGCAACATTTGCGCACCAATAGCCGCCTGCCAGTGGCTGGGAACGCTTGGAACGGTTGGGAAAAACAACATAAATTTCCACTTAAGTAAGTGTTTAAAAGAAAGATGCAGCCGAGCGAAGACAGCAGCAGAAATCTGATAAACGATGTCTGAAGGAAATAAGAATAAAAGGGAAAGGGCTGCCAGGAAGGTTCTCAGAATGACCAGCAAAGGTATGGAGATTTTTGCAAATAATTTGTGTGGTCTAGGGATTTAAATAAAATATTTATATTCATTCGAAAGTAATTTAAATATTGTTTGTTTAATGGGTTTATTAAAAATGGGATTTATTAATGAGATTATATATTTTTACCTCGTTTAAAAAATACCAGCAATGGACCATTTCTTTTAATAGCATTTTGCAAGAGAATAACCTGATAGATAATTCTTCTTAACATTATTGAATATATATTTATGTAAGCTGATTTTAATTAAAATTTTGTTGGACGTTCTTCCTCTAGAGTATTCCAGTTTCGCTCTTTCTGTGTAAATATTTTCCTTATTCTCCTCTAACGATCTTTACCTAACCAACCGCCCTTGCATGCTCCTTCTGCAGTCCTCTGCGGGGAAATATGCAAAAGTGCCAAGACGCTCGGTTTTGAAAGTTTGACGCCACTTACTGGGTCTGGTCTGGTCAAAAATTTGACTTTACGCTGCAGTTGAAGTTTTGGTTGATGGCTGAACTTCTTCGCTTAGCTCGAAAAACAAATAAAGTATGACGGACTCCCGCAGTGGGAGTTTGTCCCGCTCCGTAATGAGAAGGCTCCAAATGTGATGTGGGCTCCAGCCTGCGCCAGGAGCGGCTCCAGGGGCGGTGTAGACTTAACTGACCGGCGAAATAACGACATGGACAAATCCGCAAGTAATCCAATGCGAACTGTTCGAACATTTGGCTAAAACGATAAGCAAGGGAGAGCGGCGGAGGAGGCAAAGGGAACTGGGCCCGCAGGCAGCCAAAATACCAGAAAAATGCTCTCTACCTCGACTCCGGTGGCTCCGGTGCTGGCTGGAAGTGAAAAATCAAATGAAAAACTTTCTTGCAGTCAGGTGAAATGGCAGAGCTGCTGCTGCATTTGAACTTTTAGTCTTTTGGCTGCGGCAGTGGGAGTGGGAGTGGGGGCTGGGTATTCGGGCTTTCTGCTGAAATGGCAGAAAAAAACCAGAACATTCCTTGGAGCAGGAGCTGGAGCTGGGCTCCCACTCCGGCTGCCGTAAACCATCGCTCCCGAAACCGAAATTCCTTGGCGTATTCGCCGGCCTTCTCCGGGCTTCTTCGACTTGGGGGGATTGAGAGTTGTGGCGTGCAAACACATGCGTTAAATGGGCGGCCATTTTGAAAGGTGCTGGGTGTGCGAGTGGTATGTGTGTGTGTGTGTGTGTGTGTGTGTTTGGGCGTGTGTACTTCCGCTGCAGCAGGCTAAACTTCCGCTGGGGCAGAGAACTGCCAGCGGAACCCAAACAAAATGAATGTGCGAGCATTTACCTGCGAGGCAGCCGAATCTTGAAGCCATTAAAATGCTTTTAATCAAATTAGTGCAAATATTAGCGTATTTAGTATAGAGTTACGGCTCAGACCTTCCACAGCTGCATGCCGATGGTTGTTTTAGGTGGTAGCTTTCCCCCGAAGATGGACTCAATCGAGTCTCCGTTCATCGATTGGGATTGGGGCAATTCAATTAGTCGTTTTAGAGCTAAGGAAAAAATTTAATTGAATGAGGAAGTAAGAGGGACAATTCAATACGAATGGAATGTATCTCTGACGGGATTTTCTTTAAACGAGAAGGAAAGCTAGAACCCTCTCATTTAATATGTATAAGAGACGTAGCGGTTTTCCTGATTATCATAAAAATGCTGTGATATTTCCTTTAGGACTTTCATATAATTCAAAACTTGATTTTGAAATAGTAAAATATAATGTTACATGTTGCGTTTATGGTAAAAAATTATCATTATCATGCTTCTTTTTCGATCCATTGGTATGGTATGGATATTAAATTCAATTAATCTTGAAATCATAACAAATGGCCATATCGCGGAGTAGATTAAAATATGTAGAAAATCAAGAAAATTATTGAATTAAGAAACATTATGGATTTACAAAATGTGTTTAATATGGCAAGACAAAATTAATAAATGCTTAATGCTGTTCTCCTTTGGCTGGGTTGCACACCAATACTTGATAAAGAGGGCTATGATTACTGTCATTATGATATACATAAGTAATCTCCCGGGATGTGAACCATTTTATACGATTTCCATTTGGGCCACGATCATCCTCGAAGCACCTTCACATATACATATTCTCATACAAATTTATTTATAAAAGAGTTTAGTGTATACAATAACTTTTTATTTAAATAATTTCTAATTATACAAATGATTTAAAAATTACTTCCCTATTTCTGAATAAACAAATAAAGCATACAGATTTTTAAATGTAACTACATAAAAACATTTGATAATTTCGAAAAGCTAGGATTTTTAATGTTATGCATACAAAGGAACCCAAAATAAATGAATTTAATAACGTGGAATACTTGAGTATAAGTAGATTTAAACATGAAAAACTAAGCATTTATTAAACTATTAACTATATATTTCCTAAATTTAACTAACTGATCTTATTTATTTTTACTATTTATATTCGTTCACATAATTTCCTAACATTTACCGTCTCTTACACAAACTCGCTGCTACTTCATTAACATGAAGAATAACATAACATAACATTTCCCTGCGCCTAACATTTTTGGGACAAATTTCCCGTTAATGCGGGATATTCTCTTCGAACTTCGAATAAGTCTCAAAAGCTTTTGGCTTTCGGTAAACTCTGTCTCCCCAGAAGTGGCTCTCTCATCTCCGTGCTCCATATGGACGAATATCTCTCTGTCTCTCCTGGCCCGACTTTTCCCACTGACCTACAACCGTTGCTCCTCTGTTAACATGGCCGATTCCTGCCTTCGATTCCTAGTTTGAAGTCGAATCGAGTTACGTACTTCAGCAAATGTTGTGATAGGTTGCGGGCTGCTTTTGTGCTGCTCTGGACCAAGTTACTGCGAATACTACCACTAGCTGTGTTCTCCAAGTGGGCTGTGGCTCAGCCTGTTTCCGATGAGTTGGCTCGTAGCGATTGCAGTAGAGAAATTTAATTGAAAATTAGATAAAGCGAAGCTCTACGAGGTTTTTACGGGCGGATATATGTTGGCTATAAAATGTTATACGAAAACTTTTGTATTTGGCATGCTTAATTTAGCGATAAAGTGATGGGCAGCGGGAATCATCTACACACTAAAAGTTAAATACTTAAGGAGCGGGGGATATTTTTAAAAATATATTGGTTCTGTGTGTTTTGGTAATTTAATTTGATTTTTCTTTGTTTCTTTGTCTTGTTATAAAAGAATATAGTAAGTATGTTTTAGTCGTAGTATTCACGACCCACATGTTAATTAATCAGCCGATTCTGATTTGTTTATAAATGTCTGCTTTTGATACAAATTCTTGGGTTGTGAGACATTTATTTTCTAGAGTTTTGAAATCACATCCTTATAAATTTTTATGAAATTAAATATTTTTGAGCACATTAAAAATAATTAGTTTTTCAAAAACTTTGATAAGGTAACTGAATATGGTTAAATTCGATACAATAAATTCTTGACAAAAGACTTGACTTAAAAAGAAAGCATAGTGAAGATATGAATATACATTATGGTTGCTTATATATTTTAATATTTATATTTAATAAATCTAGTTTACTCTGTTATAACAAGATTTACTTGTTACCACAACGAGAAACAACCTTCGTTTCCCTGCATGGTAATAATATTATTCAAACAACTAGGGAAAAAGTGAAAAGCTCATTAAACACTTGCTAAATCACACTTATGCCCCATTAGAGCTCTAAATAAGCGAAAAATGGTGCAAAAACCCCCGCAGCGGGTGGGAACACCCACCCGGAGACCCTGGAATCAGAGACCCGGGGACCCAGAGCCACGGTCCCGGACTCGGACCCACAATCCCAGTTCGAATCCCACGGCGACCAGACTAGACCAGAACTTTGAACCCAACAAATAACCCGCGGCGCGGCAGCGCTGGCAAATGGAAATGAGGCGGGACGGGGGTGGCTTAATGCCAAGGCTGACAAACTAACTCGGCTACTTTAACCCCTGCTGACCAATAAAGCCGCTTGCGTGATGTACAACAACAATGAAAAAGTTTATCCAGCAACACATGTTCAAGCCGACAAAGGGAGAGCGAAACATGGATACATGGGCAGCGACGGAGGCTGGAATAAAATTAAGCACATTAAAAAATGCTTCGCAAATTTACAAATCTCCGGCAGAGATAAAATGGTCGATTAAGAGGGAGTTGGGCGGTGGAAGAGTAGATTGACCAGAAAAAGGTCAACGACGGGCAAGGGTTGCTGAAAAATGAGCCGGTACAAAGGTTTATGGCCTGCGCCCCGACCTCAATCCCAGCCTCAATCCCAGATGCACATATTAGATTAGCCCCATCCAACTTGGAGTAAAATCTGGCGCAATTACGATTTTTTAGTTTCGAATTTAAGGTGGGCTCCACCCAATCACCCGACGACCTTCCTCCTGAAATATCCAACATAGCTGTGGCCTTTCCAACCGAAACAATTTCCCCACAAACATTTTCTCACACGAGAGTATAGTATATATTTTCATGCTTTCCTTTGTATGTATAAAAGTAATACAACTTGATTAAAGACTTCATTAGCATTTTTTTATGGTTGATCGTAGTTTTGCTGAACTATATTTATTGGCTGATTTAAAGTACTTATTTTGCTTCTATTAAACTCTAAGATGTGATGTCTAGCATGTCCCCAAATTCGTACTTGGAAATTTCAAATATACTCTTTCAAATAACATTTACTTAAAAAAAAGGAAAAGGCCAAAAAGGGATTTTTTGTCTCTAAAATGGACCTTGAGTCAGCAAAAACGCTAAGATAACCAAACAGTAAAATTGATTTAAATTAAGTGTAACCATTTTTCATAAAATTCTGAAAGCCTTAAGGTAACTCCTTCTTGCACAGCTCTCATCTGGCAACGCTACTACCTACCACTTGGTTCTTTTATTAGTAAAATTAGTCGGTCACACTGATGGGAGAACTATATAAGGAGCAGAGTTCCCTTTGAAATCCGCAGTCCATTTCCAACTGCAACTGTTAATCAGCCTGGGATCCAAACCATCTGTGATATTTTTTATTTGGTTATTTTCTTATCTATCTTACATTTATTTATTTGTTTTTCTTGTTAACTGTGGTCTCTTCCACCTCAGGAGCTTGACCGAAAATGTATACGATCTGATCCAAATCATCTTTGAAATTCTTTATTTATTGTTTTATTTATTTTATATTTATTGATTTATAATTTTTTTTATTGGAATTAATTGCTTGCCTTTACTTTAAGCTCTATAATAGGTCACACGCACTTTTTCCAGTGAAGTTTAAAAATAGGGTGTCACCCAAAAAAAAAGATAGAATACCCCCCCAAGGGGAATATCCCGCCACCAATCACTCAAGAATCATTCCGACCAAAATGAAATCGTTTCCTCACCACCGGAAACGCGCGGGAGAAAATCGTATTGCCTACACCCACATCCGAGCCAAGGGCGCTTCATCTCCCCTGTTCACACAAATTACGCGTAATAATTTTATTTGCATGTTTTATTTAATTTTTCATGCCACTCTGATTACAAAATTGAATTGGCAGCTTAGTTTTATGCGCGCAGAGCTACTTGAAGGGAGCCGAAAGGCGGAAGGCAGGTGGATGGCAGGTGGCCCTTACCATGGCCAGGTGGCTCTCCCTCCGATGTCGTACAATTAGCAGGGTCGGATGGATGGATATACACAGCTATCCAACTCGGAGCGGGATCTGAGCCAAGTTTCTAATGATGTTCGTCCGAAAATTTCCTCTGGCCTCATCTTCAGTTTCATTTGCTTTGACGTCGACATCGTTTCATTTTACTGATTTTGTTTATTGTTGTTGCTGCTGCTGCTGCTGATTCTGCTGCCCTTCGCCAGTCACCCGAAATTTCATGCTGAATCATTACCAAGGAGAAACTTGTGGGTGGAGCTGGGAGCCGGCAACTTAAATGCGCTTAAAATTAAATCTGATTTCATGAATATTGATTGATTGCTTTTACCTTGAATGAAAATCCGCTTCTCTGCTGCTTTTTCTTGGTGCCTGTTTCGTCGCTGCCTGCTCCACTTCGCATCCATCTTTACCTGGCCGCACATCCTGTTCCTGGTCTTGGTCTTCTATCTCTGTATTGTTTGGCCTGAATTTTTCATTCCCCGGCATCTTTCCTTTCCTTTTTCGGTAAGTTAAATTAATGAGCTTGAGATGTTGCCCCGCAGCAGCTTCGGCTTTTCGTTTTTTTTTTTGTTTCCCCCGGCATTATGTAAAATAATTTGACCAAAAATAAGTTGATTTAATTGAGTGTGAGGGCGACTTCTATATTAAATGAGTTTGGGGTAAGTTCGGGTGGAGAGCTCGAGGTGAAATCAATAGGATTACGATTTCCGAAAGCTTTTAACTGCCTGGCGTAAATCACTTTAATTAAGGTTAGCAAATTCGTTTAGTTTAAAGCTCTCCCGGTTGTTGCCTTTAAGTAGGGACAAGGACCCGCCCTAGCCTGATTTTCCAAATCAGCACCAGACAGTCGAAGAAATTGGAAAATAAAAGAAATACTTGTTACCAAAATAAAGGAGAAAACAAAACAACGGCGGAAACGAATTTCCTGTTAAAAAACAATAATAAAAACACAGGAAGGACGAACCACAAACAGACAGAGAAACACATGCAAACAAGCTTAGAAGGAGACAGGAGACAGGCCGGCGAAGAGAAATGACAAATACTCGTTGAAGGGAAACAGCTGGAAAACGCACTCGGAAGAAGGTCCTGTGCCTTCACTTGTTTTCCCTTTTCCTTTGCGTTTCCTTCTCTCCCTTACTTTTCTTATTCTTATATTAAAATTTGATTTCTTTCGGTCCTAGCAGCTGGCATTGCTTCGATGGACGCAGCGGCGGGCGAGGTAAAAATATTTTAGTTGTCTGTGGAAATCAAATTTTCTCTTTTTTTTCACAGATTTTTGTCCTTTATTTTGGTTGCGCTTCCTGCTTTCCCTCTCCTTGCGGCGTCTGTGCGAGTGTATTTGTTGCTGTCAGTTTCAGTTCCGCTTTTGGGGGACGCCAACTTTTGACTTCCTGTCAATGGTGACAGCTGCGGCGGTCTAGTGTCCCCTGGTCCCTCTCACCCTTAAGCATGCTTAGACCTTCTCGCGCTTTTTCAATTCGAACTTAAAGATTCTGCCTCTTGGGATTCGCCACTTGAAAGTTGATTGATTTTTGCGACCAGTATTCACCGAACCAGAATGATTAATTCGTCTTTTTCTAAAACCCTTTTGTACAAATAGCGAACTATCTCTAAAAACATTTAGCTCTCCTCTGGTGCTTTCTAAGAGTTTAGAGTTTAAGATTAAAGTTCTTCTGCAAATAATAAAGAGGTTGAAAGCATCATTATATTTGGTCTTCCTAAGGTCAAACAATTTTGGCCTTCCGAATGAATCATTAAAGAGAGCAGGTCACACTACAGAGCTCCAAATGCAGCCCTGATTTTGTTTTTCTCTGCGGCCCCACCGAACAGGCTTTCTAAGAACCTTCGTTAACCCAGATTATACTGGGACTGCTTTTCTATGGAAAGCGCACCGAAAGTGAAAGTTCAAGAGTGGACTAGTCGGATGTGGAATAAAAGAGGGCCCCAAAAGGAAGGCAGAGGGCCATGCATGTTGGCCACAAAAGTGTAGGATTCTGTAGGGGAACACTTCACTACTGAACGAATGCAATTTACTAAAACTAAAAAGAGAGAAATCTACAGTCGAGAAGAATAACTTTAATTGAACAGGGCGGAAGGCAGAAGAAAATGTTGGCAGATGAAGACAAATATTTGAACAACATACATCAGATGCCCACTCAAATTTAGATGTTTATTTTTAGCATAGACAGTTTCTTTATCATCCGATATACCAAAAATATTTAGAGCTCCTCTGCTCAAATTAATTTATTTCAAATCTATTTAGTTTAAATCACGACTATTGCTTTGTATAGTTAACTTGATCTGCGTGCAACAGATAAAAATGATGTCACCAAATTTGGCATCTCTATTATACGGCTGGAAGGACGGACAGATAGGTTTGGAGATGCTTCCTTCCGCATGTAGCATAACCTACGGGTACCGGGTGTAACAAAAACGTTTTAATCAAATGTGTTCCACATTCCTTAAACTAAAGGTTAAAGCACTATATTGCAAAATATTTAGCCTTGAAACTAAATACTACTACCAGCGTGACAATTTAGAAACTTGCTAAGTTACTATACCCTTGAAGGGTATTATAACTTTTGTCAGAGGTTTGCAAGTTTTCGTTGCGACTCTATAAAGTATATATATTCTTAATTAGCATTACTTGTGCGTCTTTCAGTCATACGATTCATACAGACAAACGGACGAACATATAGACTTGGCTTAGTAGACTCGGCTGGTGAAGACGATCAAGAATATATGTATATACTTTATTGGGTCGGATATGCTTCCTTCACTGCCCTGCAAACCTCCGGTCAAAGTTATAATTAGCAGCCAGGGTATAATAAATTATGCAACTCGCTTCGCTCAAAATGTATAATCCAACTCGTTTCGCTGAAAGGTTTCAATGTGACATTTTATGGCTTTGATCATAGGGTGATATATAAACTCGCTTTGCTTCGTTTCAAGCAACCACTCCGACTTTAGCCGTTGCGAACTTCAGTTCTTCCCAGAAAGTCATGAGCTATTTTCTTCTGCTTTGGACAGCCGGCTTTCTGACTACAGGACTCGGCTCACAACGGCAACCCCGCATAATCGGCGGAAGGGACATTGACATTGAGGAGGCTCCCTGGCAGGTGTCCTTGCAGGTCAATGGAGGACATCATTGTGGCGGCTCCGTCTACAGCGACAGGATTATTATAACTGCTGCCCACTGGTGCTATATGCCAATCGGTGAGGGTTCTTATCGTCATCTGCATCACTCGGAATTTCTTATTGTCGCCGGATCCGAGCTCAAGAGATCCCGCAAAACTCTTGCTGCAGTATCTGCGATAAAGCAACACGAGAAATTTGAAATTGGCCCTATGGGTATCAAATACGACATTGCCGTCATGAAATTAAGTGACCCACTTCCGATCAGCAACCAAGTAAAGCCAATTAATTTGGCTTTAAAGAATCCTGCTCCAGAATCAGTAGCTTTTGCTACTGGCTGGGGGCTAATAGTTCCTCCAGTTACTAAGGAGACTCCATTCGTCGGCCCAGAAATGCTGCAAGGCATTCACATTTATATTGGAAACTTTGACAAGTGTATGAAAGATTGGGCTGAATCTACGTGGATGGCAAAGTATACCATTTGAGCTGGAATTTCAGGACAATCGGGATGCCGGGGAGACTCTGGTGGACCGTTAGTTTATAATAATACATTGGTGGGAGTTGTCTCTGGAGGGACCCAAACCTGCACTAGTGGATTCTATTCCAGTGTGGCCACCTATCATAAATGGCTTATGAAAGCTATTAAGTCTATTTCATAAGAGTAATAAAGCTACAGTCGAGTGCGCAATACGGTGTGAAGCTAATAATCAGATCGACTTTAAAAGACTTTAAAAAAATAAAAGCTCTTAAAACAACGTAAAACCAAAAAAAAAAATCCAAAAGTTTATTTTTTGATCGCCCCAGCAACCACGGAACGAAACGGACTTGATCTGCGTGCAAGAGATAGGAATGTTGTTACAAAATTGTGTATTTCCAGCTATGAGATCTATTTGTATCATACGTACAGACGGACACCGGACAGACGAACATGACTAAATGGATTCGGCTGGGGATGCTGATCTAGAATATATAGTCACTCCACGGGATCGGAGATGGCTCCTCTACCTGTTACATGCAGTATCAGTTGGCACTAAGTTATTATATCCTTTTACCCACCTATTATCTATTACAAATGTTATAGTTTAATATATTTTCGCGAATTTAGCCAACTAGTCAAGCAGTTAGTCAATATATACGTGGAAAATTTAACTTACTGATCTAAAACTGTAAACGTGTTCGAAGAAATATTTTTAAACATTTTCTCAAGTCTGTAGTTTGTTAGTTAGCGACTTTGTGCTTACAATTTGTATACAAGTTTTCTTCGATTTTTTTTTCCTCTCGTTTGTGCCGAGCGAAAATACAATTTCCGTGCTAAGTTGAAAAACAAACAAAACTCTCTCGACTGCCAATTTTTAACGTCCTGGCAGACTTAACCCAAAAAGCGAGCTTTCTATCCTTCACCGTCTCGCTCTCGCCCTCTCTCAGGCTCTCTGCGACCCTTGTAGACGAAGCAAAAGTAAATTTCCACTTGCAGTCAATAATCAACTAAGCATAAAATAGTATTTGAACTATTGAAGCAGCAAAAATGTTCTTCTGCTCGTCCTCGATTCCGCAGAGAAGAAATATGAGGAAGCAAAATGGGAATCCGCTTTAACTTGAGCGTGGAGTCTGCCAAAGTCGAAGAATCAAAAAGTTCTTATTTTATTTTGTTTGTGATTTTTTTGTGTTTTTTTTTTTTTGTTTAGTCGTCTATGTGAAGCCGGTAATACATATTTGTATACTTGAAATTCTGCACATGCTCGCACTCAATTTAAGTTAAATTATTTTCCTGGCAAATTTCTATTTGCTACGCACAGGTGTACGTAAAAATAATCGGCCAAAATGAGGGAGAAATAGCTGGGGGAGAAAAAGGCAAGTCGAGAGGGCGAGAGAGAAAGGGGGGAAATGGTGTGGGAAAAGCTGACCTGTAGGCAAAAGATTTCTAGCTAATTTGCGGCAATAACATCAAAGCTGCTTTTTGGCCTTTTCTGCTACCCTTTTTTCATCCATTCTCCCATCATCCAATTGGCCTTTTATGGTTTTTTTCTTTTCTGGCCGCATTGGGTCTATGGTGTTTTGGGCACATCCGTTCGTTAAATGTTGCGTTAAACATGCTTGGGCCTACTCCTGGCGAGACAGCTTTAAAGTAGCTTAATTTTAAAAGGTCTTAAACTGGAATATGTACCCGAATTTGCTTTTGTAAAGGAACGAGGGAAAATGTTTTATTTTGTTATAGAATTAAATTTTAACGATTTTTTGTAAATAGGATTTATCTAGTCATAAGGAAAGGACAATGTTAGAAATAAGGTAACTTTTATCTTCCTCAAAATTTAAATCTATATTTTAATTTGTACTTTAATTATTATTGTATTCAGTGTCAGCTTAAAAGTGTTAAAAAATGTCAAGAAACAAATTATATTCAAACGAAAAAATGTAAATGTTACGATAAATTTCTGTTTTATGAATGAAGATAAATCCGAAATAAATAAAGCTAATGAAAGAAATCTTACGTTAATTCCAGGAATTATTATATGAGCATAGACAAGGTAATATATATCCCTTTACCCTATAAACAAAAAATATTTATTTCCTTGTGCTTATTAATTTAATCCAACCTTTTAACTCCCAAGCAAATATATTTATACCTTTGTTTCTGTCTGCAGACCCAATCAGCAGCCTTTTAACTTATGCATATCGACATTGTTATGTGTCTGACTTTTGTTTCCAAAAATAAATATGAAACTTCTTACACATACGATCTCTGGTTTCAGCAAAATTTTGTTTCCCGGAAACTCTTAGCAAACATGAAAGAACATATTTAATTCCAACGAACCCAATGAGAGTCCTGGAAGCCCAAAATTGTTTTGCTACGCTAGAAAATAAACGCGGCTTAATCAATACTCTAGAAACCAGGCTTGTTAAAGTTATAGAATAATTGAAACATAATACCGTATTAGATAACTGAACAAAATTAAGATAGGTAAGATAGGACCTATACTTCAAGTGTAAGAAGAGAGTTTGAAAACAAAAATAAAATTAAGATCAGTGGATGCAAATTATTATTGTTCATAAAACAAAGACAAACATAAAAAAGTTCATGAATTCTACACACTGAATAATATGTTTAGTTAAATATTTGAGATTTTAACTTTCTAAACTCCTCCAACTTGCACGATTTTTGGGACGCCACAAAAATTTTAAATTTCCCTATATACCAAAGAATTTGTAATTATACACAACATTTCGTCTAGATCCGAAATGGAAATTCGCAAATGAAAATTGTAAGCTGGCTAAAACGAAATAAAATCATCAACAAAAGCATAATTCAATTTTTCGGCCCGCTGAACCCCCTAATGAATTATCACACAGAGTTCGATAGGACACAGCCATAGACGTTTACAACTCTATATGCACAGATATATATAAAGAGATATATGGATAGTTAGATGGGGCCCGGAAATCGCAAATCGTTTCGCTCTTTTTTATTGCATTTCCATTACGTTTCATTGCATTTCGAATATTGTATGTGTGTTCAATTTCGAATGCTCTTTGGGTATCCCTTTTGCGCTTGTTTTGATTTCGCTGTTTTGCTCAGAGCCTGTTATCCATTCAGTTAATGAGCAATTAGAATGCCAGACTGCGAAAATATTTTCGAAAATTTGCCGCACTCGATGAAAAAACGGGTCTCGTCACAAATAGGAAACTTCCGCGGCCAGCCAAAGAAAAAAGCAAGCGGAGTGGAATGAAGCAAAAAAGCAGTTGTACGCAGCATATGCCAAAGACCATTCAGACAGACGCCATATGTCTAAAAATTCTGTTGGCGCATATTTTAAAAATTACAAACAGAAGCCAAAAAGTTTGGCGACTGATGGGAAAGAGTACTTATTAAGTAGGCTGGAAAATATTAAGAAAATCAGCATATAAAAATAATATATGTATATACTTTTAGGTTCTTTAATGGTAAGATATGAGAAGAAACTTTTATGGAAATTACTTAGAAGTTGCAAATCGAAAAATGAGCATTACTGATAGGTATTTTTGAAGGATATCAGTTAAAGGATTTTATTGTTGTTCTCTAAGAATGTTTTAAAATAAAATGTGTTTAATAAGGCAGGGCCAATAATTAAATGCTTCTTTTTTCTTAACACACTTCGCTTCTGCCGGGCTCGTATTTTTTAAATCGTATCGATGTCAGAATGTAACAGGTAACTCATTTTTCCACTGCTCTCATCTGCCATCGCTTTTACCTTACTTACATTTCTTACTTATTTTACATTTACTTATTTTTAATTTTTTTTTACTGCAGATCTTTGTAAATTTTTTTTTTTATTATTAATTTGACTATATTTCTCGCTTAATAAAGTGTTTTAATTGTGGGATTGTGGTCTCCTCTGGCATTATGATCCCCATAAATTCGTCGGATATGGGCCACTTTATATGATTTCCATTTGGGTTTTGAACATCCACGAAGCAACTTTACATTAAATTTTTCCATATAAATTTAAATATATAATAATTTCACCCGCAAATTTTATATTTAAATTCATTCGGGAAATTAAGGAGTTCTTCTCTACATTTTATTTTTCGTGGATAACTTTGTATTTAATTTTTGGTTTTCATTCGTTGAAAATGCACTTGTCACGTATTAAGTGCACAGAATTTGTGGATAATTCGGTTTTAGCAGTTAAGCAGCTTAACCCTTAATTCCTTAATTTAATTTCATTTAACAAAATGCGATGATAACCATGGCACGAGATGAAGAGTACTACGATTACTGTTATTATGATTTGCGCCACTTTACACGATTCCCGATGGAATAAAGACTTAAAAGCTACTTCCCTGTTTTTAAATATACTAATTATATTAAATCAATATAATGTTTCTTACCTGCTTAGACCAAATCTGGGCAAGAATCGGCAACTGTTAAAGGCTTCCATTGAAACAAATCAAGGAGCATCTGCGGCTCCCAAATCTATAAATCTAACCAAGCGCATTACTTACCAATTGGTTAGCCACAGACCCACAAATAACGGCGAAGACAGTATTTATAACAACCAGTGCTAATGGCACCCCAGAGAGAGACCCGGTTGTGTCCATGAAAACATTTTTGTTTACCTCTCTGCCGATGGCAACAGGAAGCCAAGTGGGCCAGCCTCAAGTCCGCAAAGCTGCGACTCGACTGGACTCCCGGACTCGATTCAATTGGATTCTGGCCGGACACGGATACAGATACAGAAACAGATATAGACGCGGACACACGGCCAGAGCCAGAGCCAGAGTCAGGGCCAGATCCTCAGCCAGACCAAGGGCTGGAGCTGGGGCAAAACTCGTTTGCAGCTGTAGCGATTTAGGGGATTTTCACGTTAAGCGTTGGCTGTCAGCGATTGGCATGCGGCTTACAGGTGGTCCGGCCCCGCCCATGGTTGGACGCTATTCTAGGTCCTGTTCCGGTCCTGGTTTATGGGCTTAGCCGGCAAATGGCTGTAACTAAATGAATGCTGGCCCCGACGGAAGTATATATCTGGCCAATTGATGGATATGACTATTATATTGCGATATACACAAGTAAACAGCATGAGAGAAACATCTAAGATTAAAAACAAGCCCTTTGATGCAGTGACTGCTAAATTAAATACAAAATATAAATATATAAATAGTAATAGTACTCAGTTATAAATTTAAATTAAATTTAAAAAATTTAGTTTTTAGCAATAGCTTTAAAAACTTAATCAACAAGCCATTCGAGTTATATTTTTTGGTTATCATTGATTGAAATCCAATTCAAATACTTTTCTATCAAAATATCAATTGTCTTTATTTTCACATGAAAATGTTTCATTGTCTTTATTTTCGCTAAGGGGTATTGTATGTATGATGAATGTTGATATAGGTTCGATTTTTTAAATAATATAATGTATATTGTCAAATTATAAAACAATACTGCTAAGTATATTATAGTAACAGATGTTTCTGTGTTAATTCAAGTGCTGTTTTTTATATGTATATGTATTGATAAAAAGAGGTACAAAATGTATCAATTAATATAATAAAAATATCCCCACAAGTTTGCTTCATTTTTGTTCATTTTAAATCAAAGTTTTTCATAATACTTTCAGGGGTATCACGGTCGCCAATCAGAGTGTTCACAGCGTTGCCGCTGTTTATATTTCGGTTGGCCAACAACAATCAACTAAAAATGGCTTAAAGGGTTTATCAGCGCAAACTCATCTCCGTTTCGGTTCATTCGGAATATTGAATACAGCCGCCTCGAGGGTGCAAAATGTCAATCAATTTTGTCGTTAAAAATGAACATCCCAGAAAGCCAGAATGCGAAAAAAATGATAAACAATCTATTATATATTGTGGAAAAGTCGAACAAAATGCCAACTGACCTTCAGTCAAATGTTAACCCTTTCGCAAATTTGCATATAAAGAAGCTGAGAGCTAAGGGGGCCAGCCAGGCCGCTTTATGTTGTCGGGAAAATGTGAAGAGGAAAATTCTTTATCCCGATTGTCATCTGGTGGCCATTGACGTGGGTGGGTGTTTGTATATGGGGCCTACACACATTTATCAAGCATTATCTGCTTTCGCCCGTCTCCTTTTTATTTTCTTTATTTATATTTATTTTTTCCTTTGCGGCTTCTGAGGAGATAACAGCTGCACTCAATTTGCATAACACACGCTTCGGGTGGAAAAAAGTGTGAAAGTGAAAATGTTCAAATTTATACACTCGAATATGCGACGAATTTCGCACATGTGTATGTGTGCATATACAAAGCAATATAAATTATGAAACTTTTTAAAAATCAACTTGTGAAGTTGTCACAGGTTATCTATACATTGGATTTATATTCTTTTCCAGCCTGTCATTGTCAGTATGTTGGTAATTTAAAAAGAACCGAACGCGATGGAAGCAATTTACATAAAGTTTGTGAGACTGCGTTTCCTGGGAAGGATGAAAAAGTTGTTGATGGAAAATTAATAAAGAAACCTACAAGTTTTTTGGTGAATTGCATATATTTTGAATTTGAGATTCAATACCAAATATGCTTGGCCTGGCAAAAAATCTATTATTTTCAGACAGATGTATAATATTAATATATGCATAGGAAAAAACATATATTAAGAAATCAATAAAAGTTTTTTAAAAATATGCAATAAATTATGTTACGTACCTTATTCCATATATGTAAATTGTATTGTTTATGTATGAAACACACTTTTGTAGCATACTTGTGGACAATCTTTTTAGGAGAAAACCCTAGTCATTTCTGTAGAATATATATAATATATATAAAATAATGTCTAGTATCTCCCTAATCGCTTCTGAATTTTGAAGAAATATTATAAATGATTATAAATGATCACTGTTACGTTTTGCTTACTACTGAGTTTTTCTAGCGAGTTATTAAACATGCTTTTCCAAAGACATTAATTTACTTATTGTTACTTATATAATAATAGTCTAACATTACTTAATTACGGGCAGGTGACAATTACTTATGAGTATGTACATATGAACCACGCTGCGAATAAAGTTTTTTTTCATTGATTTCGTTAGTCAATTTAATTTTATTTTGGTCCCCTCTTAAATAAAGTTTTCCCTGTATCTTATGACAGTTTCTGGGTGAGTTTCTTGTTGACATAAAAGTTTCCCATTTTCTGGACTGAACGGTTCCCCGGGAACCGCTTTGCCTCCAGCGCCGTCCTTTTAGTTGTGGACTTATATATACCACGAATTTGTTGCGGCTACAAATTACAAATTGATTATACGTTCAACAAATGTGTTAATGTGGCATTGTTGGGCAAACTTTTCTGACCGGCATGGAAGGATGAAACTCTCCGCTGACCATAATATATTACAACAAAGCTGGCACACACGCGTACACACAAGAGAGTGATATGTCTGCAGGATGGAAAAGTTTTTTCTGCTCGGATTTGGCCAGTTGCAAGTTTTTCAAAACAGTAAAAATACTGAAAACCCAGATACACAGCTACACGCCGCCACGTAGATAACTCGCTGACAAGCGCAAAACTTTTTCTCGGAGCTCACAATTTATTATAACCGAAGTCGAAGGTCAGAGCAGTTAAAATTTAAGTTGCTTTTTCTGATTTCTGATGCCTCGTTTTCGGGGAAAAAATATAGTTGATTACATTTGCAAGATGTATGCGTTTTGTATTTATAAATATTTAATGTGTTCGGCTTTGATTGCCCTTTGACTGATCTAATGAATAATTTGGCCCATAGTGTGCGTCAGCAAATATGAAAATAAGTTTAAAGGCTTTTGTGTTTTAAGCATTTAGCATTTTAAGTATGTAATACATTTTATTACATTTTTAAATGCGACTTCAGAAATGTTGTATTATTATCTATTAATGAAATGCTGCAATTTGATGTATGTTTATTGATGGAAAGATCTATAAAATATTGTGATATTAAATCCGTATAATCGTATGATACTTTAGAAAGGATTCAAAATGCGATGTGTACAACTTACAAAGGCACCTTAACCTATTTGTATACCTGAGAAGAACTCAGTGATTTGGCTTAAATAAGAGTCCAATTTTAAATAAGATAATTTTAATACTGATTCCATTTTTTATTTTAATTCCATGCTTTAAGTTTAGTAGCTTATTGTTTTATTTTAAATTTGAATAATTCCAAAAGCTTATACTGCTTTAATGGCAATAATTTAAACGTTTAAGTGCGTACAGAAGTCTTCCCTTTATTCCTTTGCAGACATATCTCCCTCCCCCTTAAGTAAACCGCAAAATGCAACCGCAACAACAACCGGGAGGTCTGGATGTTAAAGTTAGCTAAGCCAACTAAATCATGGCAACACTTCATTGAGCTTTAACCACCATGACCTCGCCCGGGCCAATGTTGCATGAGCCATTAACGCACCGCATTTGGTTGCGGTGTCTTTTGAAGTCGAAGACAATGAGGTGGAGCCAAGGCCACTTAAAATTTTAATATGTAACGGGCCGATTGTTACGACCCAAATGGGCTCAAAGGAAGAAAAAATCGTTGATATTCAATCATGCCATTAACTGGGAACTTATGCCCAAAAAAGGATAGTCTTGAAGTCCACACATTGTTATTAATCACACAAAAAGACCTCTTAACGAGGTCAGGTAAAAGTCACGATGGCACATTCAACTCAAAAAATTTCTGATACCAAATTTTGTGACGATTAATAATTATTTAAACAAAAATATTTAAAAAAATTTAAATTAGTTTCAAAATCGACACGCTGCCTGTTTTGCCTTTTCAAATTTTTCAGCTAAGTGCCGAATTCTGAAACTAATTAACAACTTTTTAAATATTTTTATTGAGCAATCTCAAGGGCTATATGGCCTTGAGTGACTATCAAAATCGTTAGAGCCATTTTTAAGAAATCTTCAAAAACTCAAAAAAAAATATTAATTTTAAATATAAATTCTTAAAAATTATATTGAGATAAATTATGTCAAGGCAAAGCTATTACCATTTCAAAATAACTTTCTAGCGAGATAGCTTTTTGTAGCTTTAGTCGTTTAGAAATTATAGGCGCGGGAAATCCAGCTTTTTTAGCTGTTTTCCCGCCAAACTAGCGGGAAACCCAAAAAGTCGTAGAACAAAAAATGTTCAGCTCGGGCTGTTTAATAAAATAAAAGTAGTTCCAGGACTCTAAAACAAAAAAATCGACACACAGACAGACAGACAAACAACAGGACAAACGTTCTCATTTCGGAAAGGCCGTTAAAATCTTGTTTATTGAATATCTTTTGAACGGAGTATTGGATCGGGATGATTGAGGTGTCATTCGACGCGTATTTGAAGCTAGATCACAAAACATTAAAAATTTGTTAAGTTTTGCTCCACCGGCCCCACCAGCTCCAATAATGAAAAATATTAATTGCGCACTTACACTCCCAATTCTCCTGAACTAATCCGATTTTGAAAAATTTAGGTATCCTGTTTCAAACAGGTTAACAATACCTTTCGATCAAGATGTAAATGGTTCCGATCGGACTATCGTAGCAGATTTTCAATTCTACGGCTGTATATAGTAGTCTCCTTGCGCACCACAGTCTCGGCGCTCATCGTCACTACGTGGACAGCCGTCCACAGTGATAAGGTTTTGAGGAATATATATTAATTTTTAGCACATAAAGCAGTCGTTTGAAGGAGTCACTGATTTCAGAGGGAAACCGTCTAAGTTTTCTTTTTTCTAATATAATTTTGTTTTATTTACTATATTTTACATTTATATTCAATTAAAACTTTCCTAACTTTTCTTAGCCATACAATTAGTTGGCATATTTTGAAAACAGTCTTTTAATAGTATGTTTATTTTTCCAGCATTTTCTCCTTTTTGAGTCTAAACAAGAGGTTACAGAAGAAAAAATAAAATGCTCACAAAACGTTTGGATTGCATTTTACTTGACTTGAGCAAGTCAACTTGGTGGTGACACCGCGTCCGTGCCTCAGGAATTTATTTTTCCATCCAAAAATGCAGACGCCAAAAGTCGTCGGCTGTCTGAGCCCCACCATCCCTCACATCCAACTCTATGATGGATGCCGGAGATGCTAGATTTTGTCAGTGGATTCGGCATCAGCTTCAAAAATGTCCCGAATGACGCTGACGACGACGACGACAAATAAGCCAGGCAACATTTTAACAAATTAGTTTTCCCCAGATAAGCCGGAAACTGGCAAAGCAGACTTTGGCTTGCGTCTACGCATCTTTGCTTCCAGGCTAGCTTGATCTGCGGCTTTGCCAGGACATTTTTTCCAATTGTTTAAAATATTTTATCTCAACTCTATTGTCCCCGAGTCGTTATTTTGATAAATAAAAATAAAATGTCACAGACAGAAAGGAAGAAATTACCAAAAACCTATGAGCAAAGTTAGTTGATAATTCCATGAGGAATATTAAATGGCCCGCCCAGTCTTTCGATCTAAATCCGATCGAACAGATTGCAGATTTATTCAACCACACATAGATCATTTATTTGCAGTTTGTTGCTTTAGTCTTAAAAAAATAACATATTTAAATAAAATTAACTGTTAAGTTAAATTTTTTCAAGATTTGTTTAAGTTTATTGTGGTCTGCGCTTGTCAGGAATATTTCCAGCCAATGTATTCAGTTCGCCTTCAGGTCCCAGATTTGGATTAGGAGTATTCAAGCTGCGAACCTGAAAGAATTAACAATTCATTTAGGGTATTAGAACAACTATGGAATGAAGTGTAGGTACTCGTATGGTGATAATATCCTTGCTGGTATTGGGGTATTGACAATTCACTTAGGGGTTTTGGTATTAAAAACTTATTTTAACTTACATTTTGCTGTTGCTGATTTGGCTCCAGACGTGGTATGTAATAAAGCTGAGAATGGATGGATGGATTGTTGAGCCACAACTGTTGGTTGTTCTGGGGCCTATGAGTTGGCAGCGGTACTTGAGGCTTATTCAATTCGGGCTGCTGTTGGAGTCACCAATACATTTATGGTCTTAAGGAATTAATAACTAATTTTAACTCACATTTTGCTGATTTTGTTGGCTGTATTGTGGCTGTTTCTGGGGACTAAGAGTAGGCAGCGGAACCGCATGCCTATTTCTATCGGGCTGCATTTGAAGTTACCAATTCATTTATGGTCTTAAGGCTTTAATAACTAGTTTTAACTCACATTTTGCTGATTCTGTTGATTGTATTGTGGCTGTTTCTGGGGACTAAGAGTAGGCAGCGGGACCACATGCTTATTCCTATCGGGCTGCTGATGGAGTTATCAATTCATTTATGATCTTAGGCACTTATAATTTCTTAACTCACATTTGGCTGTTGCTGATATGGATTCTTGTATACTTGCGGAGATTGTGGATTGTAAGGAGGCTGATTCTGGGGCCTAGGAGTTGGCTCCTGTACGACAGGCTTATTCCCATCGGGCTGCTGTTGGAGTTACAAATTCGTTAATGGTGTTAATATTAGGCATTAATAAGACGTTTTAACTTACATTTTGCTGATTCTGTTGGGGACTACGAGTAGGGAGTGGGACCACAGCCTTACTCTTATCGCGACACTATAAGAATTGTCATTTAGTTAAGATCATTTGGCCTTAATAACTTATTTTAGCTTACATTTAGCCTTTCATATTCTCGATCATAAAATTCCTGTCTCTGGCCATTACTTGGTTCAAGAAATAAGCAGCAAAAAAAGCTAAGTGCAATAATGAATTTTAAAGACATTGCTAGCTGGTCAAGCGATTATTTAAGACTGAGACTGAGACAGCGAATCAATTGAATTATTAAGCGCTGAAGACAGAAAAAAAAAACCTTATCAGCTATGCAAAAAGAAAACCAGACCAGAGAATATTCCTAGAATTTGAATTTATTATAATGAAAAGCAATAAAGCTGATAAGTACGAATATTCACCATATATATACATTTCTACGATTATTTTAAAACTGTAACAAATACCTTTTGAAAAAAAATCAGAAAATTTGTGTGATATCGATTTTTCACAGAGATGCATTTGTATGTTGATGAAACCTTTATGATCTTTCTTATATGGTATTTAAGAGGGATTTCCCAAGTAACATGTCTAATCAGTACATTTTCTGTGTTTTTCAATACCGCAGCTTACGTTTTAATATTTTATACAACTTGGAGTCTAGACATTATCAGTTTAAACTGAAATATTTATCCCGTTTTTCCAAAAATCTTTAATTTCATTGTGACCTAAGGCAATTTCTAAGTATTGATAACAAAAACGCAAACTAAAAATTAATAAATTAAACTTTGGCAGAAAATAAAGCTTAAATTCTACGGAACTATTTTTAAAATTATTATTTAAAGAATGGACTTTAGTCCCTGTTAACTACTGAGATTATTTACTTAAAGAGTTATTCACTCACCGGCCAGCCAGCCAGGTGTTTCACTCCCCCCTTATTTTCTGGGGCCAGCATTCTTTTGTATATGTTTCCATATTTTTCTTTGTCGTTTTTCGGTAGAGAAGAAGAGGCTGAAAAAGTGAAGGAAGAGAAAGAAGTGACACTCAACTTTGCCATGTGAAGCAAATAAATCATCGTAAGTTTTCCGCCGGTGTAAAGGGCATCCCTCTCCTCCGGTCTGCTCTCACGTTAATTCAATTTAAAGGAAAAAGAAAAAACTTTATCGTGCAGTTTCCCTTTCCGTTTTGTACGTTTTTTTTTGAAGGTTTTGCTTTGTCGCTTCATTTTCGCAAACTTTGCAGTTCCACAAAAGTTGACACGTCATCAACACAAAGAAGTTCTCGTTCCGCCCACAGACACTCCCCCGACTTGGTTTTCCCGAACAAGCCAAATGTTCTTCTATTGAAAATTAAATGCATAAAGCACAAGTCACTCGATAGATCTTTTAAAAAAAGTATATACGAGGCCTGAAGGACCTACGGATGCTCTTCGATATACTTTATTCTTATGGAGCAATGTCATTTGATTAACTTAACTTTTAATCGGGAATATGTAAAATTTAGTTATATTATAATGATTAAATTCTAATTCTTATTAGATTAATGGTATGGAAAATGTATTATTTGGAGTGAGTCATTGATTTATAATTTGATCTATAATTCCAGATATCAGAACTGTTTGCTATCTTTCTATTCCCCTGAAAAGTGTATGCGAACTGAAACATAAAAGGAAGAATAACAATGCTCAAGGACAAAATGATGTTGGTTAAACTTGAGCTTGAAATTTGTGCGAGGACTTCATGGAGTTCCCCTTCTCCCCATCCCATCGGAGATTGTACTATTATAAATCCACAATCCAGCAATTTGCTGTGGCTCTTTGGAGCTTTTTGTTTTGATTTACTTGGCATGCATGCTGGCCAACCTCCCAAGACCTCGCTCTCGATTGATGCGAAAGTTATGTGAAAAGTTTTGATTTGTTTTAGTAAATTTATTTCACAATGGAAATTCTCTGTCCGGGAAGCCGGAAAACAAACTCTTCAAATTAACTGAAATTCGAACTGAAGTTGTTTTTTTTGTTTGTTTTTTTTATATTTATTTGTCTCAATATCTCGTTCACACAGTTTTCGCTTTACAGTTTATTGTTTTGGGGCTTGTTCTTTGTACTTCTTTTCGCCCCTGCGAACCTGAATGCGCTTAAAGCTTTTCTATTTAGCCCGTTCCCCTCCTGGTTTTCCGGTCTCACTCACAAGTTTACCGTTATAAACTTGAGTTATAATTGAAAATATTGTTGTGAGCGTCTGGGCTTTTCCCCCCCCGCTTCTCAACTGCTCTGCGTTACGTCTTCATATTCCGACCGTTGTTGATTTTATTGGGGTTCACTTGAGGAGCAGCTGTGTTTTGGTTTTAATTAAATTTTCCTGTCCACAAAAGTTTAAATAGGTAACATGTTGAGAAATGAGTGTGTAAACAGAAATCATTTGTTTACGCAAAAGTTTTTTGGGCGCCAAGCGATCCACCGCAGTGGAGCGCAATAGGAAATAGAAACTATAGATTTGACAAACGGCCTGAAGGGGAATAACCACAAGGATCTGGGTAATGGGAATCATGGTGGCTAGTAAATGAATCGCTTGGGCAGACACCTTCTGCTGAGAAGAGAAGCTCATTGAAAAGTTGAAGGAAACAGACCAGAAAAAAAATGGTTGTGTCAATGTAATATCACTTGAATGAATCATGAAAAAAAATTTGTATCCGCTTTAAAAACCGAGATATTTGTGTTGTTAAATATATTTCTATGTTTTTATCATCAATATTTGTTTGCTTTGATTTAGAATTATAAATTCTTACTTAATATTCAGATATATTTATATTTTCCCTTTTTGGAAATGGTTTCAGCTACAAACACTGGATTAAAAATGTAAATGTACCTAATAGGTACCATCTATTTCTAAAAAGCCCCTTGAAAATACAGATCTAGAATAAATATACATAAATAAAGTTCTTAGAGTAAAACTATGTCGGGGCTGAAAGGCACCTTTCAGACCTCCTGCAGAGAAATTTAGTTTGATTAATTAATAAACCGCATTCATTTCAATTAGTTCCGTGTACGAGAAGTGAAGAACAAAAAGGCGGCAAGAAGTTGAGAGAGAAAACCCATGGTATTTGCTATTGTGGCTGCAAGTTAAGAAAAACGGCCGGATACATATTTGTACAGCTGCTCAAGGTCGAACACGTAGTAATTATCGCAGCCAGTTCACTTATGATTTTCCAAGAACATTAACCATATGTGATATTTAAGCATAACTCAGATCATAAATTATTGTCGTGTTCAGATTTAGGCATGGCATATTCGTAGAGAAAATGTAACGGAATTAATTAATGAATTCACTTTAGTTTAACTGAACCTACATATGTGGAAAATTATTTTATTTAAAGCTTTATTCAGATAAACAGTGCTGTTGCAATTTTTTGTACATTTCTTGCAGCTACGGGTTGCTAAAAATAATAATTTACGTTTGTATTTCCACAAGTAGCCAGAAACAGTGTCTATTGTTTACCCCAAATCAATTTCGAATAAAATAACCAAACTTTAAGGGCATCAGGTAGCTTGAGCAATTTCACAACTATTTCTCTCTTGACGAGATATTCGATTCTCTGTAATTAACATTGATTGAAATTTCAATTTGGCAATCGCATTTCAATCAGGATACCCCGTTTTGTCTTCCGTTCCGACCATTTAATTAAGAATAAAGCCTTTTTGTACATTTTAGGCCATGACTTCCGCCGGCTTCGGGTTTGGCTCTCTCTGACCAGGCAAATATCGTTTTAATAAAACGGAAGCCAGACAAACTTGCAACAAAGAAATCTTCTTCAACTGGGAAAGTAACTAAAAACCCAGCCAAAACTAAACTAAATGCAGACATAAATATTTTATGCTTAAAGCAAGAAACTTTTGCAATTTGACTGCTGCTCCAGCAACTGCTGCTGATGTTGCTCCTGCTGCTGCTGCTGTCGCTGTTGCTGTTGCAGTTGCAGTTGCCAAAAACCCCGACATACAACCAGGCCAACAATGTGGCAGCCGGCTTAGCTGTTTGGCCCTTTTCCCTTCTTTCGCATTTCCCTCCACGAGCCGTCTTTTTTCTGGTTCTCGGGCTTGGGCAAAATCTAAACATAAGTTAGCATTTAAGTTGGCGCAGGGCGCAAAAGCATAAAATACGCACAACTACACACAAGCAGGGGAACCGCAGATGCACTGGGAGATTCTAGACACACATTAATGAATTCATATAGATTTCTTTAATTGTCAAATTAAAATTTCTACTTGATTTGGAAAATAAATTGTTTGTTCCTATGCATAATTTTTTACTTCTTTATATTTTACGATTATTATATTGATTGATCTTTTTTTGACAATTTATGTGTCTTAAGATCATACAGTCTTCTTAATTCACGAGAACCGTAGTTTAGGAAGCCATATTTATTCTATTTCCAAATTGAGTTTTATTTTCTAGGTGCAGGCCCCGCCCTATAGTTTTGGTTCATGTCCTGTCGTCGTCGGAGGGAGCTGTGGAGTTATCTTGGCTCGCTGGGGATTCCCAGGCCCATGTCTGAAGCTCTGCAGCTCTCTGTGGCATTCTAGCATTCGAGCACACACAACAGGTACAAACAAAACAATCCCGCATGTGGCAAGTCAATTAAAACTTCCCCTTTCCTGCCAGCGACTGGGCTTTCCTCCCTTGAAAATATGTTATTAGCCGAATGAGTGGCGAGAGCAAATTGAAATGCTGAGCTGAATTCCTAATTGACTTAAGCTGCGACAGAAAACAAGGCTAAATCTATAATTAAAAAAAAGTGAGATATTTTCAAAGTTTTAAAAATGCAAACCAAGCTAACATTTAAAAAACAAATAAATATAAAGAGATAATCCCATCCCTTGATGAAAGCTATAAAATTGTTTCTTCAAAATATTGCCATCAATAAAAACAAAATTCAAAGCTATAAATGAAGAATATTTTTACTAAGATCGTCGACTGACAGTTTATGAATAAACTAGAATTTTTGGCCACTTGATGTTTGTCTACTCTTCTTCCTTCCTATCTATAGTTTGCTTTGTTCCGATTTCCTCCAAATTCCATCAAGCGAAGGACGAACTGGGAAGGGGGCCACATAGGCAGGGGAGAGAAAAATCCATTACATTGGCCATAGAGCCATAGAGCGACGTGGCATTGAATAATTTATAGCTTGGCAACTAATTAAAATTTCATGAACACGTCTCGAATGAAATTCAATGAAAACATTTGATTTCGTTGTTATGGTGAGTTCGTTCGGTCAAATCTTTCATCTCCGCCCCCTTATGCCAATGTCCTGGGAGCCACAGTTTGTTCATTTGCTTGCCCCGCATGACATCTTATTTAATTTAAATAAATATTTGGCCTATGTATACTGTGGCAGGAGAGAGCATTATTAGTTTTATAATTTAATGAAACGATAATATTTAAACTATACCCCAAAATAATATTAAGCTAATGTTTGAACCATATTAAACATGCCCCAATTAATTTTAAAATAATATTTTAGCGATGAGTAAATAGAATTAACAGGTAGAAATTTAAAGAACTTATTAAAAGTGATATATATTTATTATTTCTGTGTTTGCCAATATTAACTTTAAATAACACCAGACCCCTGGCCGCGGACAAGCTGGCCAATCAATTTCAATGCCCGCAATTTGTCCAGCATTGTCATAAACGGCCCTAATGCTCCGGGTCAGAGCCTCGTAGAGAGAGAGATTGGTCCACGACCACCTGTCAATTATTTTAACAAGACGAAACGCATCAACTGCGGACTTTATTGGGCCGATACGGAGCTTAGACGGGCTGGCCGGGTTCCAGAGCAAATGTATGCAATGTGCCGGCCTTTCCGCTTTATCCACCTGAGGTGCACGGATCTCTCTCCACAGACAGATTTGGTCTGATATGAATACATATTGAATACATATTGTGCCCCGTATGTGCTGGTCGCAAACAAAAGCCATCAGCCAGTAAGGAAAGTGGAAACAGAAGGGCAGGGCAAATCCCCTTTGCGTTGAAATGGCTTAATGTCACATTGTTTCATGCGGTCATGTCACGTCTATTTTTTCTTATTCGGTGTCTGAAGTTTTCTTTTGGGGTATATTGGTTTTTAAAGAGATTCGGATGAGTTTATTAAGTAAAGTTAAAATTAGACAAGCCGTGTTATAGATTTCAAATGAATTATTGGAGAACATAATTTCTATTATTTCTACTTGATTTGAAGGAGCGTGTTTCTGCCATTAACTTCTCATATTAGCAATAATTTTCATAGCGCCCTCTGTATTATAATGTTTTTTTTATAACATTTTGATCGTAGAAATCAGGGTATTCATGTTTCCATCGTTCGCCTGGGCCCAACCATTGTCCATCAGTCAAATGTATATCGATTTCTCTCGCCGCCTTTTTGTCTCCCTGCGCAGTGTCCTGCTGGCATTAGTTTTTGCCAATCAACACGCCCCAAATAGCTTGTCAATTATTTGCCAATTTCGAATCCCGAAACCGGGTGACAATGGGATTTGCTTCGTTTCATTTAATATTTCCGATGCCAGCAGACAGACCGAGCCGGGGATCTTGGTTGGGGGATGGCCACGCGGCGGAATCGGAGCTGGCCCGCAGCTGTTATAAATAAAGATTTTCGACGGCCATTTAATTCATTCAAAATAGTCATTTCCGTGAGCTTTGGCCCCCCGGCTTGGGCCCAACACCCATTTCAATTAAAATGCCAAACTTATTTATATTTCGCCCCCCTGATGTAATCGTCGTCATGGGGATCACCATCAACTGCCTATCGATGGCAGGCGGCGGCGGCGTGTCATGCAAATTGAAAATTAGCTGCTGTAAGCCTTTGACCCCACCCACTCGGGCCGGCCATCTGACAGGACTAATTGTCCTGTCCCGGCCATCGCTCCCCGCGGCTTGTTTCGCGGACGAAAGGATTGACAATTGTGTGTGTTTTGCTTATATTTCCTTCGGCAGGAAAAACGACACAATCGACAGCTGATTTATTGGGTTGTTTAGGTTGTCCGATTTTCGTTTGATGTCCACTGGGAACGGAAGAGATTTCGATTTATTTTTCACTAGTTTGTTAAGCAGAATTAAATATATAAAAAGATTTTATATCTTTTGTCAGGGGTATTACAATTCGATTTTAAAAATTAGATTTTGGGGCTATTTTGTGAATTTTACAAAAGCTGATTTCGGACGCTTTTCTTAATAAAAAAATATCTAAAACTTTTTATAATTGAAAAGTACTTAGACAGCTCTTTAATTATATTCTAAATACTTTTATTTTTATATTTGGCGACCTCTTATTACTTATTGTGAAGGGCTCTAGTTAACTGCCAGGATCACACACAGATTAATTTTTGTGATACTTGTGCCACACGATCAAACTGTCAGCATTAGTGCTTATTTGATATATTTAAATTTTTATGAAAAATGTCTATAAAAGGTTGCTTTGTGGAAATTTTAATGGGAATCGTATAGAGTGGACCACATCCCATTTGCAAAGAATACAAATTAAAAAGTAAAAACTAAAGTTATACAATGGAAAATAAAATGTAGAGAAGAATTCCTCCAAAAGAAGGTAAATATATAATTGGTTGGTGAAGTTATTATTTATTTAAATTATAAATAAAAAATAAATAAATAAAAAAAGTAAGAAAAGTAAAACCAGACGTCCAGACTTCTCGGATGGACGTCCACGACTTCATTGGTACAAATTATAAAAAGTGAAGAGCTCAAAGTGGCCCAAATCGGAATGTGACCAAATCGTGGAAGAAACCAACGAGCTCACGGACGTCCAGGACCCCACAGGAACAGGAATCAAAAAGTCAGCAACCTCACTTGCATCCGACAGACAGAATCATCAAATTTTGGTATGCTCCGAAGCCAGAAAAAACAAAACCAACTTGGATAGAATCGGGAGAAATGTATTCAAAATTAAAAATATAAGCAAAGATCTGCAGTTAAAAAGAAAAGCAAATAAATAAATAAGAAAATAATCAAAATATAATATCATATATATAATATATATATATATAATATGATTTGGACCAGACGAGCCCGACTGATTAACCATAGGAGTTGGAAATGGACTGCGGAGTCAGAGAGAATCTATAGAGATGATGGACCCCGCTATACAAAATTGATCTGTGTGTGATCTTGGCATATAATCAAGTCTTGATTTACTTATGAGACTTCCAGTTATCTAGAACCATTTACAATATTTTTTAAATTATTTCCAGCAATGCACTTGCCATATTTCGATGAGGAAGCTAATAATAAAAGCCATTTGACGGTATGGTCCCCATTGAAGGCTTCCTATTCCTATATTTTCCCAAAATAAATCCCAAATATTTACCCATCTAATCGTATATCGCTCGCACTCCGAAATCACAACACCTTGGTCTCCTAATCGAGTCCGGTAAACAAAGCAAAGCCAAGCTGACCACAAGCCAGCACAGCACATATCCTCTGTCCAGTTGCTGCCGTCTGGTGGCTCTCTTCGAGCCCCTATCAACAATGAAGTAATTGAAAAAATAACTTGGACCATGCCAATGCTCTGGCGTTAAAAAATATGTGCCCTGGCCTCAACATGCATTACAGCTGGGGTCTGCTGCGAAATGCGCAAGGACGCATGGACGCATGGACGAGGGGCGAACTGGATGCCCAGGATAGTGGTTCCTCGTTGGTCATTTTGGCTCGTTGAGAAATTGACATTTAAACATGAAACTCCGGCAAAAGTCGATGCAATGACAATGGCTAGGGCACTTTTGGGACTGGACTGGAGTCATGTGTGGAGTGGACGAAGGGGGAGGAACGACGTCCTGCCCGTTGTCCTGGCAATCCCTGCCTGACTGCAATCTCAGCGCCGCCTGAATGGTCGGGGCAAACTTTAGATGCGTTCTGCTGTAAAAAAGAAATTGAAAATATATATCCCAATGTACGTTCGAGGTTCGACTGCTTCCCATATGGCTGGCTGTCCATCCAGCTGTCCTGCTGCCCGGCTGTCCAGCTGTCTGCGTGCACTTATCGATTGCTCATATGCGCTGCAGAAGTGTTTGAAAAGAAAACTTGAATCGAATCGAATAGCCCGCAAAAAATAGGGCCAGGAATCACACATTTTTTAAGAACGACGACGTGGGGGGTAGAACCCATTAACACTAATCGCTTCCCCACAGACACATAAACAATTTATCTGACACACTCGCTCGCACACACATATGCGGCGAGTCCTTTTCTGCAAGTTGGCCGCAAGATCGAAGCCAGACTTTGGGTTTTTCTGTGGGATATTTTGCTTACGCTGCCGAAAATTTATCACGTTAACCTTTGGGAAATGCTCATATAATTTATCTTCAAGAAAGTAAATTTTCCCTCCCCCTCAAGGAGAGAGCGCTATTCACAGCGTTCAAGGAGGCGACTGCAAAAGTTTTCCAACTGTGGCTGCTTTCCTCACAAATATACTCAGGGGTCCGCTGTGTGTGCTTGTGTGAGTTGCGAAGGTAAAAAATTGCTCCGAGCTTAAAAACAAGGCTGCCATGCCTGTATGGGTGTTTGTGGACTAACCTTTTGGACTTGCACTCCCGAACATTGAGTGGGTAAAAAATTAGGTTAATTTTAGGTGTGCTATGGATTGATGGGTTCCATCCAAAAGCACTTGGCAAATAATTAATAAACAACGGCAGCTTGCTGGAGCCGTTGGAAAGAAAGGCTTCATCTTAAATTACAGAATTTTTCAGGATGAAAGGTGAAAATATATACGATATGGCAAGCTATTTTTATTAACTCATAAGTTGTAGATATGTTACTAAGGTATACTTGTAACAAAGATATACTTTAACTGTAAATGTTTCTATATTTTATTTTATTTTCTTTTTTTCATCCCTGGGCTCCTTATTTAATATACTTCCATTGCAAACTTATGCGCTTCTTCCAGCTTTTCAGTACTGCTATTTTTTCCGAACATTTCTTCATTGCTCACCACATTGTCGTCGCTTCATTAAGAAAGTTTTTCTTTACAGTTTTCCTAACATAAATGCTGAAAACTTAATTTCTTCTAAGTGAACTTGTTAAGTTTTACTTGCCGCTCCCTTTCCCCTTTCCCCTTTCCTTCTCGTCTCCTCCGTTTTTTTTTTCGTTTCTAACTTGGGGGTTTTGTATGAGGCTCTGGCTGGGGAGGATGGAGGCAACTTTAGGGTTTGGCTTGCCCGCGGCTGCCGCTGACACTTTGCTGCCCACATCCCTCGGTTTTCTGGGAAGCAGGCAGCTTTAAGCGCATTAAAATGCGAACTCTTTGGCGGTTCAGTATATCCGAAAAAATGCAATTCTTAATTTGGCTGTGCAGAAATTACCTAAATATAATTAAAGTCTTCCAGCACCTGATTAATGTAAGCTTAATTCGTAGGAAATTCATTTTAAAATATCCCGACGGAGGTTCTTAGTCATTCCTGAAGAGAATAAAAGTGTTTTACGTATTTATATTTCCCTTTCCAGCCAAGGGACCTCATCGTTACTAAGCTCAACACTTTGCGCTGATGCCAATTTTCAAATCAAAAATTTCAGCTGCATCCTTTCTTTCTTTATATTCAAATGGAGAAATTTCAAAGGCTTGTCAATGTCATTGCCACTGTCCATTTAGGCAAGTCAACATATGTATCCATGTTTTATCCAAAGTGCCATAATTAAGTGGTTAAACATGACTGAAGTTTAATGAAACACTTCTGCTGACTTCGACGGCCGACATTGAAAAGTGCATCAAATTTCAATTAAATCAGACACACATCAGCACTTCATAAACCTGAATTGAGTTCGGGGCGGGCCACAGACGAGCGGGCCGAAACCCGTTCCAACCAGACTGCCATCGCAGACTACGGAGCCAGGTTAGCAGTCGATGAACATTCAGTCAAGTTAAATGAACCGCATCTATTGACTATCTACCTCGCTCACCCTCGTTGCCGCACAGTGGGAGAACGTTCATATATTTTGAGGCAGTAAGAGTGTAAAGGAATAATTAAAATTTTAATTCTTACTTACAAGGATCCCTCAATATAAACAGCGGTTTATTGGTAGGGTGGCAACATTCTAGAAAAATAGCTATGAACCAAAAAATTGCTTTTCAACTCTAAAATTGCTGCGTTGTGCGTACTGTGCGTGTGCCGGCAGAGGCCATCCCATTCCGAAGACATGCTAGAACTGACTTTAAAAAGGGCAAAGAACAGATCTTCAAAAATATACTGCTTTCATTTTTGATATTCTTACATCAGAACCCACTTGAACAACAATTTTCAACCCATCTTGACCCACTGTCTGTGGTCCATTGGAGAGAATCAAACGACGGCGATGGCAAATTTTGCTTTTGAAGGCAACATAAATTTTTCAAACGATTGACTCAGCAAAATGACCATGAATGTGTGACATCAGCAGCGGATGGGGGCTTCCCTTCTCCCTTCCCCCAACACCATCATCATTATCATCCTGCGGCAGCACAAACAGACAGAGCGAGACGGCACGCAGGGCAGAGGGCATCGGGCATCGGGCATCCTGTTCCATGGGAGACAGCAAATATCCAGAGGTAAACACGTGCATTGCCAGCTTCCGTTATCAGTCAGCTTGTTTGCCAGACAGCCGGCCCATTTCCAACGGACACGCCCACCTGGGTGACATGCCCCACGCCACGACACGCCCTTCCAGCCAGACACACAGTAGTCCTGCCGCCATGCCGCCCTACCGCCCTGCCACCCATTCGCCCATATTTGTCTGCTTATTGACGCTTTGAAGTCTGTGGAAGTCGTACAATTTTCTCGCCCCTAACTGAGTAGCCGTCTTGACTCCTCTGTTTGCCCGTGTGTTGAAAATTAACTTTGAAAGATTTCCGCTGGGATGAAATTGCTTGACATCGCATTTGCGGTTCAATGGGTTCGATTTCTAGCTTCCATCAAGTGATCGCTGTGAAGGCTTCTCCGGATATGTTAAACGCTGTCTGAGTCGGGCGCACGGTGCGTATGATTGATTTAATTTGACAGCAATGACCAAAGCGTGCTCAGTTTGATGGGCAACGACGTTTCGACGTTTTCAACCAGATTACCTAGCTAAAGCATTTCTCCAAAAATTTGTATTTACGTTGAAATTAAAATAAAAAGTATGGGATTCCCATTGTGACAAAGCGAAACTGTAAAAGTATTAGTCCCTCATAACCTAAATACAATCTCATATCTTTAAAATAGTTTTCTTTACTATTAAAATTCAAAAATTAATTAAAATGATTAAAGCTATTATTAAATTATTAATACTATAATAAAAAGCTTCGTAGCATGCATATCCGTTTTATAAAAGACCTAATTACCATCTCATATCAAAATGTGTTTGTATATCCCTTTAAAATAGTATTCTTTACTATTAAAATTCGAAAATTATTTTCGGTAAAATGATTAAAACTATTATTAAATTATTAATACTATAATAAAAAGCGTCGTAGCATGCTAAAGCCGCCTTTTAGACTTTTATAAAATTCCAACTTTATTCTCTAACGATCCCCAAGTTTATTATCCGATTTTACTGAAAATTTTCAGAAAACGACCGCACAAGCCTATTTCTGTTTTCACCACCATGACAATGACATTTCAAGATCATGGTGTCAAGCTTTCACGAAATGATATTTCAGCATTGAGCTAAAAAAAAATTGGAGGATTCCCTGCTCCTCATCCCTCTATTAGACCAAATACAAGAAATATTTTCATCATATTCAAGTAGTACGAGTATGTTCAATTTATTTATCAAAACCAAGTAGTTGGATCAAAAATACCAATGCCGGCACTTGCGCTTTCAATGCCTGTCAAACGTCTGAAATTTTCCGTTGCGTCGCCTTCAATACATCCTCCATCACAATTACATCCAGCTGCATTGCATTTACCTTTGCCACACCAAAAGCCTTCCTTCACAACACGACCATCTCCACATATTTTGGCTTTACATCTAGTGGGAATGATAAATCCAGATATGTCTCCTTCTCCGCCGCTACTTTGAAAATAATCGTCAGTGTCGTATGGCCAACACGAATCGGCAGCCCAGTACACTTGATATCGGTAACAGCATGTCGAGTCGGTCAAGTAGAGTACAGACGAGATGAGGAGTAGAAAAACTGCGAGCTTCATCCTTGACTTTAGTATAGTATAGTATAGTATATATAGCTTTCAAAAAGTAACGTCTCAACTTATTGCTTAAAATTTTTGCTTTGATGAAAAAGTCTTGCGCTCAACTTGCTTTTATACCATTGGCTAAGCAACGCTGATTTTTTTACTTTGACCTTTATTGATAAGAACGCCCAATAACGCAGAAAAAAAAAACATTTTGCTAAATATGGAAATGTCATATCAAGGTCAGGTATAATGGAATTCTTTTTTATTATAGAGCAAAATGTATGTCATAACAATGGTCGGGATTATCAGAACTGGGTTATAGGTCAGTGGTCAAGTTTGTTCTGATAAACTCCCATAATACATTCCCTCCATAATGCCAGTAAATTTTTGTACTTTCTCATTTTTGGCTGATCACGAATATATATACTTTATGGGGTCGGAGATGCCTTCTTCTGCGTGTTACATCCACTCAGTTATAATACAAGACACAAGTTATAAGTTATATAATAAGACACAATTAAATTACAGAAAATTTGAAATAATTGTTTGTTATTCCAATTAATTGACAAAAACATAATCTAAACTGATTTAAAGTTAGCCCAAGGTTTGCCTGACGGCATAAATGCGGTGGCATATAATGAAACGTGCACTAAATATTTATGAATATTTATTTTACGACACCTTTGGAGCGACACAAGCTGCAACAATACAACGACCCCAACAAGAACAGGAATAAAACGGAAGCAGAAAACTGGACAACTGGGACTCGCTTCTATAATTTAAACTAAGGAAGACACACAAAAAAATTAACATAAGCCGTGAAATGTTGTTGTCTGGCAGCAGAGAAAAAAGGAGAGAACCAAACAAAAGGAAAATCACGTTTTGTAATTACCCAGAAGAGAATAAACAGCCAGGGAAGGGGAGATGCCATCCTTGAGAATCTGTTCGGGAAAACAGGCACTACTGGCGACCGCCGGACCTTGTTTATTTGGGTAACCAAAACAAAACAATGCGCAGAACTGAAATGAAATGAAAATGAAACAAAATAATTAAAAATCGTGTGCTGAGGTTGATTTCCCAACATGGCTACGGGCCTTCAGTGCACAGAACCGAGCCTCGGTATGTCGCCAGTCCGAAATTGCTTATGAATTGTAAACAGGAAGGTCCTCCGTTCCCCATCGCCCATCGCGGGCAATCGCAGGTGGTGGCCATCTTGCCTGTTTGGGCTACGTGTGAATTATGGCCTTCTAGTGGGCGCGTGTTGAAAATTATAGTACCTCAAATAGGGAGTGTGCGGCGCGCAGGGGAAAAAAGCCAAGGAATGCACAAGAGACAAAGCTTTGAGAGTGACACAGAAATAACTGCCTGAAATTCATTAACGTTAAGCCCAAAAGTGTGCTAGTAAAGGTTACTTCTTAAACTTAAACACAGCCCACTTTTAGACACATTTTTTGTATGATTTCAAATCCAGGGTAAATAGGTAATTATATGCTTCTCTTTTATAAAATGTTTCAAATGATATTCCTGATACAGAAAGTCCCATTTGGAAACTGAAAACTGTTGTTGCTTACAAAACCAATCTGCATGCACTTTTCAGGCCAAAAGGGAAGACAAGGAAACCGCCACAAATAACATAAATGGAGGATTCCAGGCGTAAGCCTCCCGAAAAGCAAGTCACGTTTCGAGGCACAACGCACACACATACACACACCCAGCCGCACACACATGCAAACACAAAGCTGCTGCAAAGGCCTGCTCGCATAATTTTATTGCATAATTTCAGCACGCGCACATAGTCCTGCTGTGCGAGGAGGATGGCAAACTAAGCGCGACTCATAAATACGCCTAGAAATATGCTGCAATATTTTTGTAGCAGCCGCTCGCACAGACAATTCGCACTACTTTTCTCATTATAAATTGGATTTTGCAGTCACATTTTGCTTATTAGGTTCAAAATCCATGCAAATTTCTTTATTTGCAGCATTTCCCAGCAACCCAAAAAAGGGCTGCCTATCCTTTGTACGGGTTCTTAGCCAGGGAACACTGAAGGAAAGCGGGCTGAACATAAGGATATAGGGAAGCCACACATTCGAAGCAAGAGATTCAATTTATATATAAGATATGCCACTAAAAATACTCTGTACTTAAGAAATTTAATCTATATTCCTACGGATTGATTACCTCTTTGAGTGGTTTAGGTTTAAATCATTGAAGTCTTGTTTTGTAATTATTTTCATTACTTGCACCTGCTTTAGAAGCTCTAGAAATATATGTTACTATGTTTAATCAGCTATTTCTCTCAGTCCACCTTGTTGTGTGGTTGAGGGGAGAGTGGTCTTGGATGCATCTTATTACTATTGCCCACAGATAACTGTAGAAGCCGGCAAAACTTGCAAACAAATAAAAACAACAGGCAACACAATAATATAGAGAGGCGGCGGCGGGTGCCAAGTTTATTGTGTAAATATAATTCAGTTTTCTTTTCTCTTTCCTGTCTGTTTGGGTCTTCGCTAACTCTCTCTTTCTTTCTGTGTCTCTGTCTCTCTCTCTGGCTTGCAAATTAGCTGTGTGCAACGTGATAATGCCATTTCTGTAAATTTCGCCAGCTTACAAAGTGCGCTGGAAGAACTTTATTGTCTGCAAAAGTCTAGATTATGTAATCAGGCCTGTGCTGGGGCTCGGCAGATGGGAAAAGTGGTGCAGGCTCAGTGCAAATGAATGTTTATCTATACAAAATAAAAAATCCATAAAATTCTAGGCCTCCGAATAGAGCCTTTCCTTGAAAATTAGTATCATAGAAACTAGATTATACACATTCGCTTTTATATATTTTTGTAAGATATAACTAAAGCAATTTTAATTTTCAACACCCAACGTGAGACGATTTCCTTTTTAACCTAGTAGCCTTGATTAAATGGCCCAGGAATGTATTTACTACCAGTGTACCGCACTCCAAAAAATACCTAAAATAATATACAAAATATTAATTATGTGCCAGTAAAAGTGAGTCTTTAATACTCACTTTCTTCTCTTCGCAGCAAACTTCATTGGTAGTCGAGCACCTATAGTAAGTCGTTGACCTTAAGCCCGATGGACAATAAGCCCTTGGAACACACTGATATATTTTATTATTCGGACACCCTGGCTTCCAGGAATGTCCAATTTCTAGAAAAGCAATAATCACAAGCAGAAAAAATGCCCAATTGGGTGCCATCGTGCTCTCGAAAACCCGTAACTCAAATGAGGTTTTTGTATAGCTTTCGGATGAGTCGAGTCGCCAGCCTTATCAGTTGTGAACCCAAAGAGTCAAGTCTGATTCGTATACTAAGAAGTGCTAAGAGATTAAATGAGACAATGTCTATTGAGCCTATTTTATGGTTTATTTGTGTATTGACAAGAGAAGCCAATTATAAATTGTATAAACCTAAAAGATTGAAAGTATTTTGTTTTGGTTTTATAAGTACTGCAGGCATGGTTTTCCCCAAAAAAATAGTTTACATAATCGAGCATCTTTCCTTGGTCTTTGACGTCTCTTTACCCTGCGGAGAGCCAGAGTCTGTATTATTGGTGGCGCTGTCACAGTCTTCGGTCGGTGGTGCCTTCTGGGCGTTGCTCTGCTTAATCCTTGCCGGCATCTGCTCTGTAGGTGCCAGGTTGTCCAGGTTGTCTCCCTGGCCCCGATTAGCTGCCATTCCTCCATTGGCCCCACGCTGTTCAGCGGGTTGATCCAAGTTTAAAATAATTACTCCCATTGCACGGTTGGTCATGGTTATTTGAAAAACTTGTAGATCAGACGGGAACCCCTCGGTGTTGTCCCTTGCCTTAATAAGCTTTGCCGCCTGGGACGAAGTACAGGGTTTCTCCTCGGACAAAGAGATCTCTGGAGGAGACTGACGCTTTCGGGCATGGAAAGTATTACCGGGTTCTGCCTGTGCTCCTGCTTGGTCCTTGGGAGTTGTGCTGGTCACGGGGTTTTGGGGGTAATTGGAAGTATTTGGGCTCTTGAGGGTCTCTGAGGTCTTCGGGTTTATGGTGTTGGTGGTGTTACTGGGGTTCTTGGGGCTCTTGGGGGTTTTGTTTTTCTTGAGGTTCCTTTTCGTGTTGGGTGTATTTGGGGTCTCGAGAGTCCCCGCCGGCGTCCTTTGAATTCCCGAAAGGAAGTATATTCCGCCAGTCTTCATGGTCCTAGGAGACCTTGCGGAATGGACTGGGCGGCGTCCCCTGATTTGACCAAATGTTTTAGGCACTCTTACCGCTAAGGAAGTATCAGCGGCAACTGGAGTTCTAGGCGTCGGTGAAGGTGAGCGTCCCGGTGCCGGAAAGCGTCCTCGTGCCGGAGAGCGTCCCGGCGTGGAAGTAGCCACTGGCTGGGCCCTGCTGATGGATGTCACCTCGACGGGAGGTGAATCCACTCCAGCTTTATCCAATTTCGGCTTCATAATCGTAAACAAAATAGTACAATTTTGAAAACTAAATTTTCACGTGATTTTTCGCTGGAGGTCTTGCCGGTGCCGTTTCCCAGTTAAAAGTGAATATGGATGGAGCAATCTCCGATTCTAAGACTTGGTACAAAGGTCAGGGCCTACTAGATTCAGAATACATTATTCAAAATCAATTATCTAAAGTTTTATTAATGATCCATTATACTTGTATCTTAAACTGTTTTGTAATACTAAAAGCAAGCAATGCATAATAAAAATGTGAAATGTAATCCATTGTACTGTTGACGCCCAAATACAAAGTGAAATCTGGAACAAATTAAACTAGTCTAAATCCACGAGATTGCAGTTTTTTTAGGAGGACCACACTGGCTTCGAAAAAAGGAAGATATTAATTAAATTTAATGTCTGTCTAAAGAAGCGACGACGACGACGACGGCTACTGCCACGCCAAAACCCCAGCGCCAGAGCGCTGAGTAACGAGAACCCATGGAAATAACCGCTGCGAAAACTTTGCCAGCTGTATTGCATTACGCCTTTAATTTCATTACAGGCGCCGGGAAAGCCCCTCCCCGTCCCGAGATGCCCCATCAAACCGAGAGGGAAACACTTGTAAAGTCTGCCGGGTAGCCGCGGGGAGGTGGAAACAGTCTCATATTCCGTGGCGCCACCTCCCACATTGCAGGCCCCAGCATGGGGCTCGATGTGTATGTGGATGTGGATCCGGCAAACCAGCAGGATCGTCGCTCGGCGGACTGGAGTTTATTATTTAATACTTTGAACGTCATGAGTTGAAATTAGCAGCCATAAATCAATGAAACGACCCGCACAAGTCCACAATTAGCCAAGGCGAGCGCGACAAACGCTCCTCGTTACATGAACTAGCTAACTGAGCTAATTAATTCTTATGTTCTCCTGCTAAGACACAGTTTAGTGTTGCAAAGAATATTTTGGAAGATGAGTGCGGCACAGGAAGTGCTTTCTTAAAGTTGCAAAACTGCCAGGTAATGGTAAAAGCTTAACTTAGAGAAGGAAAAGTTGAACACTAGCAACATACAGAGTTAGGAAATAAATATTTTTAAAGATTGTATAATTATTTATAGTATTCTTTATAAAGGTTCCTACAGATTTTTCATAGAGCTGTTGAGGTAAACAAGTTCTAGCAATACCATTTAAGGATAACTAATTATACGTGCGTCCAAATCGGTTTACGAACTCAACGAAACATTTCAATTTTGCATTTGACGCAACTTTCGGCGCAATTGCTTAACTAATTCCCATGGCCTTTTCAACGAGAATGAGTTAGGCAAACAGAATGCGGCCAACTTGCCTCGCAACATTCCACATTCGGTGGAATAGACAAGACAAACAGCAGAACCCAGCAAAACTTTGCAGGACAAGACGCAGCGCAAGGACACGGGCACGGGCAGGGGCACGGACTCCCGGGGAGGGGCTACAACTGGCAGCATGTTGGAGCGTTCTGCGTGACGGTTACAGCATGGCAAACAAGAGGGGGCACTAGTCGTCGTAGTCGCACTGGTAAAGTTCCACAACTAATCCTGACTGATGTTGCGACAATATATACAAGCAGGCATCTGGATACACACACTTTTGTACAGTAGTACGTAGTATATCTATATAGATGCGAGAGTGTATGGAGTGGCACAACACATGCTTCAGATGCTTCGCAGCTACGCCTTGCCGCCTTGCCGCCTTCTTTCTGGCTTGCAATTTGTGCCGAAGATTTATGCGTTAGCGCAAAAGTTGCATTTCAAATGGATTTATATAAAAATAAGGACATAATAACACTAGCAGGAGCAGCACTTTCGCAAAAGGTTCAAGGCGAATGCCTTGTACGTGAGACTCGCAGTTCCTAATCAACAGAGGGCGATTTAATGGGGGCTGAAGCAGGATAAATAAATGTAATTATAATTAAGTTCTAAGGCACTTTTATGTAATTTTGATTACATTTAAAATACTTACAAAGCTTAAGAGCCTAAATTAATATTATTGAAACTTACAGTACTATTTATTCTGCCCACGTAATCCATTTAGCACTTGACATCTCATATTTTTTGCTGTTTTCATATCGAATTTATTTGACCTGCTAATTACCTTATATTATTCAATAATAAAACTAATTTTTATTGTTTGCCTACGCCACTTTAAATGAGTATTTTAATTTTGGCGAGAATTATTACACGCTGAAGCTGAAATTTATTTAATGCTGACAGCCACAAAAATTATACCAATTGGCTGTATTAATTAGGCGTAAAACGAACCGTCGACCATGCGACCTGGGACCATTAAGCAAATTAGTTAGTTAACCTTAATTTCGAGTAAACAATGAAATAAAATGTGCATGGCTGATTGATAATTTCAAATTTAATTGGATTTACTAATGTGGGAGGAAGGTTGCCAGCTATAAATAAAACAAGAGTCCGGAAAACTTTCCGAAAATGATTGAATGTGTTTTCAAAGTCACAGCTGCGGCTACAAGTTCACCGCACTTTCCACATCCTTTCCCGATATGCAAGTGAGTGTGTGTGTGGGCGAAAAAGTTGAGTTCGAGTTTTGAGTTTTGAGTAATTCAGCGACACACAGTGAACACATTTTCCGCCCGGCGAACGAAATGACAAACTTTGTACTGTGGACCTTAAGGTGGGTGTACTTCCGCCTCAACACAACATAGTTGTCGTCTACTACTACTTTGGTTCTATTTTATTTGGCACCGAAAAAAATCGTTGAGGTGAGAAATAAAATAAACGAAAGATTGAACCAGAGGCATTAGAATCTTAAAGATGAGTGGCCAGCAGAAAAATGGCATGCATACTGCAAAGCCAATGTATAAACGTACCCCATCTAAGTATTTACAAGTATATTGGATTTTGGTTGAACTTTATAAGATATTATAAATGAAACTAAAATCATTCCTTTCAAGTGTTTATACATAAAATAAGTATTTAAATAATGCTACTCAATACCCGATTTCTCCCAGTGAACCTTTCTCTTTCACTCGACTGTGCTCTCTAGTAGCTGGGGCTTAATTAAGTGCATAAACTTCTAAGCGAAAATACACGCGTGTCGTCCCTTTCTATCTGTGTTGCTACACCTCTCTCCGCCCACGCAGTCCCACGGACACATACATGCACAGCACATTCACAGTTTTATGCTTGGGTCCTTTCACTCCTTTTTGTCCCGTCATCAGTTGCTGCTCCTGTCGCCGGTGCTCCTTTGGGGCAAGTTTTCGGGGCCGACGTATAAATTTGAAACGCTTTACATTGTTTACGTAGTTTGCCATAGTTACAGTCTGTGAGCCTGTGTGGGCGAGCAGGACAAAGTCCTTTGCTAAAGTGTTGCAATTATATTGATTGAATTTTGTGGCAACATCGCCACACACACACTATCAGCAGCAGCATTACGCATATGCCGCCCCAGGGAGGCGTTTCACGTGGGCGTTTTCCGGGGGCGTGGTAAGCCCTCTATCATCGGCAATAACCCATTCACACCTTTCGGCATCTTGGGCTTAGTTCTCAGCGCAGAGTGGCTCTTCGTCATAATGCAGCACCGGGGGGATTTGAGCCAATTGACTTCCAGTTCGACGGGAGGATATCAAATTAATCAAGAAGGGCTTAAGGTCTTAACTTAATAAGCAATTAGGAGACTTTGGTTAGGAGTTCCAGACGTTTTTGAAGGCACTGAGGTATATAGGGAGTACTGAGTTTAAGCTTTAAGCTCGGTCAAAGCTGTAACTATATTATATATCTCATAACCTAATTGTGTCCGCATAATAAATATTTGTATTGGCCATAATCTGTCAGCATTTCTGACATTCCCACGACGCGCTGTCAAAAATCAGCAAACAATTTGAATATGTACGTGGCCTGAGCTATTTTAAAATGTGTGAAAATATTCCCTGTATTTTTACAGATATTTCTAATTAAAATTTGTGAAAATGTAAGCTTGCTGTCACTTCAGTGACTAAAATTGGATGCCAGCAATCCTGAAATATCTATACATATGTATATTTCCAAAAATGGTATCGTAATTTGCATATGCAGTCCCTCGAATCTGCTTTAAATTTAATAAACAAATAAATTAACAGAATTTCCAACAAATCAGCGGCATATTTGGTTAATTTCCAAATATGTCAGGTAAGGGGCTACAACACCATATGCAAACTGCCCCGGCTAAAACTGCCAAAACTCTGTACTGGACTTTGTAATAAAGTGATAAAATATTTATGCAAACACGAGAGATTTCGGTTCGCCATAGCCCTAAGCGACATTTATTTACTCTATTTAAATGTGATTAAAATAATTGTGTTATTGGAATTAAAATCTGAAATCTGAATCCTTGTTGTAAAAATAACTGAGTTAAGCGTGGTCAACTGCTAATAATTATCTTTGAAAACTTTTAATTTAGGACGACTCTTTCTATATGATTTTTTAGGTTAATCTTAAGTCTAACTACAAGAAAATGTGGTTATCCTCATCTTACAAATTCCACTTATCATTTTATCATTCTAAGACAAACGCCAATTGGTCACACTAAGCTACAAAAATACACATTTGGTATCTGCAATCATATTAACTTAAAATATTAAGTTTAATCGTCAAAAATCAAGATTATTATTTAAACGCATCGTCTGACCTGTAACTTAACGAATAACTATAAGCTATAATACTATTTTACCAAGTGACCTCCAATTCAATCTGATGAATTGTTCGGTATAAACAAATGAAACCATTCGAATCAAATATTGAATACACCTTATTCGCTAGAAGGCGGTTTAACAATTGTTTTTAATCGATTGGAACGATACCTTTGTATGAATTGTTCCTTTCACCCGTGTTGTTTTATGTTACAAAGTTAATGACAAGCCAATATTAACCGCTGGTCGCAGGGCATCAATTATTCATAGCTCGGATTGTGTTCGGGGCTAACTGGCAGCTCACCTGCCAGTGATATTTGCATAGGCCGCGCATTTTGTGATTAACAGCTACCCAAATACAATTACGAAAGTCCTGATTGCATATGCATGTGTGTAGAGCAGTGCTGTGCATGGCTCAAAATTTACGTTGTATTTATTTGAAACAGTTTTCCAATAGTTGCCGCCGGTTAGTCTACTCTATCCCCTCCCCATCCTTTCCAACATAATTATTGCAAATTATTTTGTTGCCAAAATCTGCGCAAACTATTTGCACATCACACACACACACATAGGCAGGCACATCTATATTTAGGGGAAGCACACTCGTGCGATGCTTAGTCTGATTTCCTGAAAATTGCACGAGTGTTCCTGGATTGGGCGTAGGGTAACTTCATTATAGTTGGGATCCCGTGCAGCCATGCAGCGATTCTATCAATCATACGGCATTGTATGAATATTTTGCCGAGCTTGCAGTTTAATTTTATGGTTTGATTTGTTCAGTTCTCGGATAATGCCTATTATGCTAACGGTCAGTTCAATATTGCCATGGAGAGCTAATTAGTCGAGAGACGGGGCGGGCAGGAAAACCATTATCATTATATGTAGTTTCAAAGAGGATTAAGCTGAGGAGAACATCATTGAATGTTTTAGTCATTGAGGTAAAAAGTTTATTGTAGGCTTAACATAATTCTGAACAATTAAATTAAAATACTCTAAAGTATTCCCTATAAGCAGAAACAACTTTTAATTAAAGCTCAATTCACTCTTGAAATCTCTGTTCAAATTACAAATATGATTATTCAGTTGACTGCCGTTTATGCATATATTTTTAAAATACTACAATATTCAATTACTATTTTCGAAAAACCCATTCGTACTTATTACTATTTATTGGCTTATAAGTTTGACAGAAATTAAGTCGATCGCAGACAGAGGCACAGACGGGTTTATTGTCTAAGCAGCTTACAGTACGGCGAAATAAAGCGAAACTCCCTTGTGACAGAAATATAAGTATAATATTATACTTAGCTAGCATGTGAAGGCAAAAAGTTTCATGGGCAAAGCTCCATCAGAAAACTTGCAAGCTTAAGACTGCCTGTGTCGTCCTGTTCGAGGACACACATTAAGCCGCTTGTGGCCAATTATTATCGCAAACCCCAATTAAATGTTGCCATTGTCCTTCGGCCATTGGAAATCTCTATAAACTTTCGTTATTCACCTGTCGCGCCGGCTCCGGCCTTAAACGTTTAATTAATTTTGAAATGAATGCGAAAGTTTCAGACTTTATCTGGTCAGGTGATACTTTAAAGAGATAGGGCCCCCAGAAACTACGAGTAACTTTTCGGCTGAGTCCTAAGAAGACTTTGGATTACTTTGAGAGAGCGCGACAGAACTTTTCCCCGACATAAATTCCAAAGTAATTTTTTTCACAACTAAACACTTTGGCGCGGCGGGCGAACTTGCCTTTTGAGCCGTTTAAAAAGGGTTTAAGCTTTGGCTTCGGCCTTTTAATTAGAAGGCAGTGGAAGATGGTCATAAAATATGTAGAATTCCAGCCTGACAGTGTTCATGGCTCTTTGGGGGTTGGGGATGTGAGTATTTCTGGTTGGGAGAGTACAGAAGGTCACGAAATTAAACTTTTGATAGAAAGCTACTTTCTGAACTTATCGAGATTTTTAGAGTGGCTTTTATCAATATTTTAGTTATTTTCTAGCTTAATAACAAGCAAGGCAAATTTTGTATTTTATTTATTAGTTGGACATCAAGGAACAGATTTTTGCAGTATTTTCTCCCTGTGCAGTTATTCGAGACTGCAGCTCAAAGCTCCTCTTTCTTGTCGACCGATGTGAGCTGGTGTCCCAGCTGAAGCTGAAGCTGAAGCCGTTCGATCCGCTGTGGCTAGAAAGCCAGCGAAGCAAATTGTTTTTAATTAAAAGCAAACAATATCAATTCGTTCGACAGTTATCCGGTGATGGTGCCGACACAGCCGGCTGCTCCGGAGACGCCGGACCTGGCCAGGACCTGCTCGAGTGCAGTGTTCTCATCGGGGAAAGGATTAAGCGGGGGCCGCAGCAAAATTATCAAGTAGCAAGCATCGCTCCGTGCAACTTTGACATGGCCTGTTCATTTGTATCTGAGTGCAAACACCAGGGGATTCCCCCGATTCCCCGACGATTATTAATTGTCTTGTCTGGCTGAACGGGATTATTTTAAAGTTAATTCCGTTGTCTTCCCAGTAAGTTTGCGCTGCAACTCCCTCGCCCGATATTCGAAACTTTGCTGTGTGCAGCATTTAATTTGTCTGCAATATCGAGAAGTTTGCTCTGAGATTTTTATTCTGACTTGCTCCTTTTCGTATCGTAAATGAATTGAAGAAGTTGCACGAAGTTGTTTACTTTTCTTTTAACGGATGGCCTCTGTTTATTAGTTTTCCTTTTTAATAACTTTGGTATTCCTGAGCAAGCAGCTCGTGAAGTATTTGGATAGTTTGATGTTCAAATTATTGTTTAAGTGACGATTTTCCCCACTTTGAGCCATTTAAGCCCGGACATATTTCGACATTTATTTTAAAGGCAGCCTTTGCCTTGAAAATGTGGCCACACACATGCAAGGATGTGTGTGGGGACGGTGAGTGGGGTCAGCATCATCAGCATTAGGGAGCAAATGTTCATGTTTTCCACCAGTCCTCCTGAGGGGGCGTTGCCTTGACTCCGTTTCGACTATAACTGCTCCAGTATCGCCACTCTCTGTGTCCAACTATTTATTTTTATGACTTAATGTTGCTTCAGTTATGTCTGAGTGTGTGCCGTAAATGCTGTCGTACAAATATGTGAAAATTGCTCATTTCAAATGTTCCCAAAAGCAAGAGCGAGCCGAGGCCGAGGCAGAGGATGTGGAAATGGAAGTGGCATATATATGTATCTGTATTGGTCGAGAGGGAAGTGTGTGTGTAGGCAAATTGCCTGTCAAAAATTTTGTAGACAATTTGCTTTTTTTGTGTTATTGTCGTATTTTTTTACTGATGTACATTGCCCGATGCTTATCAGAAATGTTTGGCGCAATTTTCATAATAAAATTCTATGATGTGTTTATTTGCAGATAGGAGCTTAGGAATAGTATACAAATCGATATAGATGGGGTGAACAAATGGTTTATTAACTGCCAGAAATTAATAGATCAATCTCATGCAGTTTAATGCTGTAGAACATGCCTTTAAAATGTTTTAAGAAGATATGGCTAGGAAAAATACATTATTTAATAATAAAGTTTGCTTTAATCCGCAAGTTTCATCCCTCTTCCCACTTTTAAATCAATTTTTCTGTTACTACAAGAATTTTGCAATCAAGCTATATATTGTATGTACTCAAATTGGGTTATTCCCCATGCAAATCAATTATCTAAAAACTTTTGAGTCAACTTTTCACATGTGCTCCCTCGCCTCCACAAATAGTAAAATTCATGTCCATATACATATAGTACTTTGTCGACTTTGGGGACATTAGAGAACGTAATGAGTTCGAAAGGGAACTTAAATCAATTAGTCAGCAAACGATGATGAATGAACGGAGCTGAGTATTTTTCCTAAAAAACTTTTATGGTTTTAAAGAGCAGGAAGCAGCAACTTTTGCTACAATATAGATGGCAAGGAGGTCTCTAAAGGGGCGCCAGGCGGCAGGAAAATCCCGATTGCTGTTGTTTTTCTGCCTATCACGCCTTTTTCGTTGGTGGCATTTTCTATTTTTCTCCAGCTCCCGTCTTGTCCCCCCTTCAATTTTCCCAGCTCTCGTTTTGTGCCGTGCAGCTGGATAAGGTCAGACTGGAAAAGAAGTGGGAGATATTTACTACATAATAAGTTGCTATCGAAATTCTTGAGGGTTATCCATTATCTAAAATTAAACAAAAGTAAATATCGATGATATTTTAAATTAATTTATATGTAATTATTCAAGCAAATATTAACCCTGCTAAAACAAAATTAATATTCGTTTTCTTTCTCGGTTCGACTTTCTATTATTTTTATTTTTTGTTAAACCAACACTTCCAGATAGAACATTTGCTGTTCGTATTTAGCAGGCAGTATTTTTTGTACTCCTCTCCAGTTGTTTTTCCCTCGGCTGCTTTGTATGCAGTGCCTGCTATCAGTTGTTGGATTTTCAATAGCCGAGTGCACTTTTGTGCCCCAACAAGCCCAAAAGTAACACTCGGGAGCGCGGGCCTTGAGGTATTATCAACAGCAACAATGCCAACTATATGCCCGGGCCAAAAAAGTGGAAAATGAGAGGCGAAAGAAAGCATATTCAAAATGCCGTCCCGCGGGGGGAATGACAGCAAAAAAATCTTTGGAGCAGCGGCGACTTTAAAAGCCAGCTCTTGATTCCCATTTCCATTCCCGTTCCCGTTCCCGTTCCCAATCCCTCGGCCTTTCGGCTCCTCCAAGGCTGCATGTAATTTGCTGTTTGAACAACTTGTCGCTGGTGACATTTTGGCAGAGCCTCAACTGGGAATGAGTATGGCTGGGATGGGATGGGATGGGATGGGAATCTGGGCCCCGCCTAACTAACTTCCTGTACATGGCTGATGACTTGTTCGAGCTCTACTCCCCGGATCCCCGATCCCCGATCCCGGTTCCCGGTCGCTCTTCAATCTTTTGTCCTGCCAAACTCATGTGTGCTGGCCACGTTGTCGGTGACATATTCCGCCAAAAAGGAACAGGTCCAGCAGAAGCTGAAGGAGCCAACAAGGACTGCTACGCAACTGTTGATGTTTGAGTTGCAAGCGGCGGATACACTGGAAATAAACATAAATTATATTATCAATATATTCAAATTGGAATGGCTTCACGTTATAGTTCACAAAACTTTATTAAAATATAATATTTTTTATAACTTAACATTTTGGTACCAGAATAAATATAAATGGGAACAGGAAACAAATAATGTATACTTAGAATAGACTTTCTTTTTTTTCCCATTTCTGTCTAGGCACCAGTGCTTGTAGTTAGATTTAGATTTATTTTATTTAGTATCCTTACGCTACAAGTGTGTCAGTCACAAAAATATTTCATAACTTATTAAAGATATCTTAATATTAACAAGAATTGTTTGACTTAATGAACTAATGGTTTAGAAGTTATATTATTTATAATTATAAGAAGTGCTATTAATTTGTTTTACATATTTGAAGTGTTTTAAGTTTTATGATTTATGTGTGTGTGCTAAGATAAGTTTTTATTTGTTTTTGAATTGTAATGTGCCTTTTATTGACTTAAGTTGGTTGGGTAGATGGTTCTATAATTAAATAGCGTAAATGAAGAATTGCCTGTAAGAGCTTGCAAGTCTTGTGCATATACTAATAATATTATTCGTCCGTTGCGATGAAGAAAATCTGATTAGGTCAAACAAATACTCATGTTGCTTTCATATTATAATTTTTTAAAAGAAGATTAAAATCCTGAAATCGATCAAGGTAAATAAATATTTATTAATAAATTTTAGCAATTGATTTTCATCCCAATAACAGGATATAAAATGACTTTTCTTGATTTATTCCCTAAGTGTATAGAATGCTAGCATTTTGCGACGACTGTGAGCTGCAGGGAGATCCTCTGGCGAAAAGTTGCAGCTACGAAAACGTTGGGGCCCAGTTATAGATACATCACGGTTGGCCAGGTTTCGGGTTTTGGCTTGGCCCTGCACTGTCCTTTCCTCCCATCGACTTTTTGAGTCTGTGTATCAATCCGACAACGTGCCACTTGTTAACGCACAATGGACTTCTTTTCACAACGTTGATTGATATGCCCTGCCTGCCAATAGGGGGCTTCGAGCCCCTTGAAGGGTGGCCTATCTGCAGAGTCGCAATTTGGCTGTATTTGCTGGTTCTGTTCACGGTAGAGATGGCTCTCATTGGAAGGGTGAAAGTCAGTAAGGCTTTCTTAAATCCGAAAGGGTCATCTATAGGCATGGGAAGTTGGTGCTGCGAGATAATTATCAGGTGACATAGAGATAATATTTTCGGTGATCTAATAATGGTGAAAGAAAAACGTTAGTATACCAAGAGCCTTTAACTCTTGAGCTCTACCGAAAGCTAAAGAAAACATCCCACCACCCACGAACGACCTTCAATCCCTTATGCAACTCTCTGTAAAGTTATGCCCAGGAGCATAAGCATCCTCTTTGGGTATTCTGTTCCTATTTTGATGGGGCCGCACCTTTTTAGAAAATGTTTGCAAAATATTGACACAGCTATTATGTAGCGCGCTCAAATTAATAGCAATGACAAGGTAAACACTCCGAGGCGCACACATACTCACACCCGGGGCCGAGTGGGGGCGATGTCTTTCAGGTGCGAGCTCTCGCTCTTTTGGCAAATCCTTAAATGCTGTTTGCCTGTGTGTACGTGTCTTTGTTGGCAAATTAACACACACATTCGGGGCAAACGTGAGCCTACACAAACATATACACAGCCGGGGCAAACAAAAAGCATAGCCTACCTATGCGGGCGGCGTATTTATTTACGCCTTTGAGTGGTTTACGCCCAGCCGCCACATCCTCCCACAAACACAAGGCCCAAAACCCCCCACTCTTTTCGCATGTCACTCGCCAGTTTTCATGGCTTTTTTATGCACTTGCATACATATATGTATATTTGCTTTCACTTTACACTTTTGCAAACAGTTTTTTGAGCTGCATGGAATGGCCGCACATTTATGCATTTAATTGGAACCGCCGATCGGCCATCCTGTGTGGTGTTTTATTTGAAGGACTCACTAGATATTAATCCTTTTGATTACTATGTTTCTTCAAACTAGTGGGAATGGGGATTATTTGCATAGAAAAGCTAAAGAAACTCTTTCACAATATTTTGTAAGTCGAAGTTTTTTTTTTGCCGGCTAATTAAAGTTTCTGATCTATCCCCTGCTTTCTTCTTCTGAAACTTCAGCCACCAAAGGAATATTCATCGCTTGGCAGTTGGAAACTTGAATAAACTCAGCTTACCGTCGATTTCGGGGCTAATTAAATAAGTTGCGACACGGAAAAGTTGATTGACGCAGCTCGGTTGGATCTTTGCACATGAAAATAATCCTCGAAAAAATAGCTGCCGACTTAATTATGCTTCGCCTTCAATTTTCGAGCTATTGTTTTGAGATTTTACCCATGAACAACACCGTCAGCTGTTCATTAATAAATATAAATGTAAATTTTTCACAAGGCTCAATTTGCCTGTTGTTAGCAAATATAACTTTTCACCCATCTAGATTAAAATCAATAAACAATAGGGCGATTTTAGCATATTTTCCCGAGTGCTGTGCATCGAAAGTGGAAATGTAGATAAGGACTAGGAGCCGAGCTGCACAAACTTGAAAATGAAAAGTACGAAACCGAAATTATTGTAAAATAAACCCACCAGACAACTATCAACTTTTTCGCACAGACTGTGCTCTCGCCGCTTTCCGCTTGTTTTTCGGCTTTCCCACAGCACACCTGCTGCCACAACAACACAACACCTTGCCTCAAGTTTTTTACTCGACTGCAGTTTTTCCGAGCTCCGAGCTCCGAGTTTTGAGTTTTGTTTGCTTGTCAATGCAAAATGGCAGAAGGGAAAAGCGAAAAACAAAAAACGCTTGTACTTGATAATGCTCGCTGGGATTGTATAATGAAATCAAATTGCAAAATAATTTGCATTTTATATGATAAAGTTTCTTTGTTTTGCTGCAAATGGGCAGCGGCTCCGAAAGTTCGCAGCTTTTATATATATTTTATAACTTTTGGCTTTTCTGCTTACATTACGAAATTTATTGCTTAAAATGTATTAAGGCTGGAGTAGGTGAAATTCTGCCAGTTTGTTTGCTTGCATAATTATAGTTTTTAATATAAATTAAGCAAATTCTGTGTTCTGTGGCTTTTTAGCAATTTAGTTAGCTGAGAAATAGTTTAAGTATTAATAGTTTCCTCCATGTGACAACGACCGACAATTAGTGTCTGGCATTTTTATTGCAATTAATTTATGTCGCTATTGCCGCTTGACTGGATACATAAATATAAATGTCAAGGCTGGCGCGGCTCATCAATCAATATGCCATTATTGCAACAATATTATTCCGATTGTCCGATTGAGCTTTCGCGTTTGGCGCGATGTGACCTCAATTTCGCACAAGTGCAAGTGGATGGAATAAGCGATTTCATTCGGAAATAATCTAGTATATTAATGTGACCCTGAAAGTCCCCAGAAGCAGGTCCTGCCAATCCGCAAGCAGATCTGTCGAGAGGTGCCACTTAAACTTGGCAGGAGCAGAGCAGAAACATAACAGGAGCCTGGCTTGCATGTCCTTTCGCATGAACAGCTCATAAAAATGCGATGCGAGCTGACAACACTTTTGTGCTTTATGTGTGGGAAGGTCCTAAGCCCATTCCCCTCGGCACCTGGATCTGGTTTCGTGCCCCGAGCAGGACGACACGCCATGTTGTCAGGATCTCACTCAACAGCCATTTGAAATGAGAGTTTGTATGATATGTGTGTCGGGGCGGGTGTGTCCTCGTCTCGCCTTCTGCTGGGGGGATGTGTTAATTACAGAAAAATTGCGAGAATTTGTATTATTTACTTTGTTATCAGGACGCAGACGGTTCGCCTTTTGTTAACTGCCTCGTATATAATTGCATGTGTGTCTCTAGGTGTAAAGGACAAAGTAAAGGAAATCTCAGCGTGTTCAACGTGTTGGTATCAGTGTTGGCTTTCCTGTAAATAATAAAAGAGGACTTTAATACTGACTATTATACTCAAATAATATCGATTTAAAGCGGGCAGGTATCCAAGGATTGTTTTAAATATTTATTTATCAACTTGAACACAGTTTTTTTGCTTAATCATTAATAATTAATTATGTATTATTATGTTATTATTTATTGCTTCAATAAATATAGTTATAAATTCATGAGTGAGAATTTAGGGCATCCTTAAATTGAGATTTCGCGATCTATGCATCCGCGGTGTGTTGGATTTTAAACCGTGTTTTCTGGGTGCCAGTTCATTCTTTCTTTAAGTTTTTATAGATTGATTGTAAGCTTACAAATAACATATAAATGTAGTTCCGTCGAGTGTGTATACCAAAGATTATGAACTGACCTACAAATTTCTTTCCAGTTTTGTCCCCGTTTTGGTAATGTTTCCACTTTCAAAATGATCAGATGGCATAAAGGTTTTCTATCATCCTTTTTGGGCCTTCGGCATTCTCTCCTTGGCATTCCATTCTAATTGTCCTTTGCGATTTGGCCAACGCCGTGAATGTGTGTTTGTGTGTTGAGCGCCATTGTTCTTGTGATTGCTGTTCTTGGTCCTTGGTCCTGGCCCTGTTGTTATTGCATTCCTTTGCTTTGGTTTTTCGCAGCGCGTAAATAAATTTCATATCATGACATTTATTACTGACCCTTAAGCCCCGCCGCCACCCAATCCGCCGTCGGAAGGCCACAAGACCGATACATGTGGGCCTGGAGATTACCAACAGTTTTCTCCCTTCCCTTCCCCTTCCCTTCCCCTTTTCCCCTTTCTCTTTCTCCGTTTCCAATCCCCTTTCTCCATTCCATTCCCATTGCCTTTCCCAAGGGTTTCCCAATGGCTTTTTGCACAGCCGCAGCGGTTACAATTTTCATTTAAGATTTGTTTTCGCTTTTTAGTTGTCTCTTTTTTTCTCGATTTTCTTCTGTTTTTTTTGTGTCAGTCCTCTTTGCGCACACACACTCGCACATTTTGATTTATTTTAGCACTCAATGGCGGCAACGGGGGACCAGGGAAACGGAGGGGGGCAGGTCAAAGGGCGAACAATGACGGGAATGCAAAACAAATGCAGGGGAAATGAACGAGGCCTGAAATGAATGCGCAATGAATGGCCGGAGCGAATGAAAAGCGGGAAAAGCGAGAAAAGCACAGATGAAGACGAAGATTAAATGTAAGTGGACGGCACACAGAAACAATTGTAGTTAATTTACGCGTAGAGAGAAAGGCATAACAAATTAATGAGAATTCCAGCGTAAATAAAGGCACTGCGAAAATACTTTCCCACTCGGAGTTTAATTTGGCAGGGAATTGTTTGTTTATTTGTGTTATATTAAATCCAAGAGGGTTAATGTTATGTTTACATTATAAATATTTATTTATAATATGTAGGATAGAGTTTAATTTCCTTAAAATAATTAAGAGACTTTTATAACCATTATAATGAGTTATTTCTATAAATATTAAATGAAGTAAAAATGCATTTAAAGGGGCAGTAGTAATAGTGTGTATTTGATTAGCATATTCTATTGTTTTTTTTTGTTTTATTATTTCTTGAATGCTGTCCACTCACCCTTTTCTTTCTGTTTACAATTAGATTATAATATAGAAGGTTTGCCATACAGATGTAAAGTAAAGATTAAATCAGATTTAAATATAAATGATAGAAAGTAATTGTTACTTATTCGCAAGCGTCGTTTTCTGGGGAAAATTTCAACATATCTTCGGATATATTCATTCTCTGCTCTTCAAATTCATAATTAGCTTCGCTACCGTAAAAATCAACCTCTTCTATAAAATTTTTAAACAATGATATTATTTAAATTAATAAACTAATTCAAGCCCTTATAGAGATTTTTTTTTAGTGCAAAGAAACAGAATTCAAGACTCTGTCCTCGCCTGGAGGCCTCGGACCGCCTTTGGCCTTGCGCGTATCCTCCTTTTCAAAGTTTACTTGACTGTGAAATAAGCGGACAGTGGACAGCGAGAGATCTCGAGCCTGAATGGAAAGCAGTGAAAGAAACAAACGCATTGTCTTTGTCTTTTGCATAATTTATTTATATTTTCATTTTCATCGGGCGTAATTCGCGCTGTTAAAAGAAGGGAGCGGCTGCGGGCAGATGCCTACGTTTCCGGCTCAGCAAATAATTACAAGCTTAATAACAAATTTAATATTGCTCGGCCGCTCGCAGGCCGGTCGCCTTATTTATTGTTTACCCTTTTTGCTTCCTTTATCGTGTATGTGTGAGTCCGACTTCGGGCCTTTCACCTTCCTTCTTCCAGCTTCCACCTTCCACCTTCCACCTTCAACTGTTGATATTCCCATACGCTGCCTGCCTTTTAATGAGACAACAACAAAAGCGAGAAAAAGCGAGCCTCCTTTCTTCGAGGAGGCAGCCTCCTGCGACCCCTTTATTTGCCATTAAAGCTCTCTCTCACGCACACACACACGCGAGCAGTCGTCCTTTTGGCCTTATTTACACTTGTCAACCCCCGGCTTCCTGTCCAGTGTAGCAAGTTGTTTGTCGCTCTTTAAGTCGTCTGAAGAGCTGTTGGCCTTGCAATTAGTTGAGGAGCCTGTCAGGCTTTCTTCTATTTGTTCCGCTCGTTGCAACGCCAATTTTGATGGCAGTCCTGCGCCCCGGACCTCGGGCCTCGGGCCCCACTTCAGAATCACTAAACACACGCACTCACAGGCCCACTCGAGGCAGTGCCCGGAGAGCGTTACTTAGATGCTCCGACTAATTGCCAAGTCAAGTTCTCGGCCGGCGCAGCACCAGAAGGAATAAGTTTTGGTACTCAGAACATAGCACGAGAATGTTTATTGTGGAAATAGGAGCGAATGGATATGGGTAAGTCTCTGAAGAAACATTAGCAATATATTTTTATAACAATATTTTATTTAAATATAATAATACATTTTTAATCTAATAAAATCATTAATATTTTGTAGACATTATGGGATCCGGAATTTGAGAGCCCGCGTTCTCAAATACGTACTATTCTCATTTTTATAACAAATGTTTAAAAAAATGTTAGCTTAAATACTTTTTGCCTACTTAGAGACCATACAAAAAAAATCAAATTGAATACAAAAGGACTAGTAGCCTATATATACGGAATCTACCGTTACAGAAAAAACACACCAACAATAAATTGAGCACACAAAAAAACAGCATCCTTACTACTACATCCTTACATTCCTACGTACTAATATATATTAATATCCTAATACAATTAATTTATGCATATATATATATTAAAATTATTATTTAAAAAATCCTTTTGAAATATAATATTGGGATAGGCATATACATAGTGACACATTGATAAAATTTGATTACATTTTTTCTCTAATTAATTAATGCGTATATATATATATATTAAAATTATTATTTAAAGAATCGCTTTAAAATATAATATTGGGATATAATATATGTATAGTGAATTATTGATAAAATTGTATTACATTTTTCTCTGAAATACATATGAACATATATTTCAAAAATGCTATAATTTAGTTTTTAATGTAATAGTTAAAAATCAACATACATATCTAAAATGTTAAATCTAGCCAGCAGCTCTATCTGGCCAGCAGCACTATCAAATTCTATTATATTAAAATGTTTATAGAATAGTTCAACGGTACTGGCTCTCGAACACGAAAATGTTGAATTAGCTGAAAATTTCAGGCCGATTATAAGTTGAATATTAAATATATTTAGAAAAGCATTGCCAAAGCCAACTGTGATGGAAAAGCGATGGAGCTTCGAAAAACCATCACGTAGTCCAAGAACCTAGTGTCATCGAACAAACGTCCTGTCAACAGCATGTAGCCCAGCTGGGACGGAATATTTTCAGTGTGCTTCCAGAGCTCGTCGAGTCATGTGCTGTAATTCCGATTAATTTTATACTTTCGAGTATTTCATATTTCGAGTAACTAAAAATATAAATATAAAAATAGAATTAAACTTCTAATACTCTTGGTAAGTTAGTAGCTTGAATCTTTAACCTATTTCTCGTTATGCTAATTTTATTCACAGCTCTCTGCCGTTTGGGGTCGATCGAGAAGTTGTTACAAATAAGCATGCAAGTGACGAATATCTGCAATATATGTTCCGGAGAAAATTCAGCTAGAATTTGCGAAAACGGGAAAATAATTCCCATAATTCCAAAAGTAGGCCTCACCGAGACTATACCGTTTGCCAGTACCGGTTGAAGTTTGCATTTAAGACAAGCGTATGTTGAGCGGCCAAGATTTATCGGGAGACAGGAACAGAAGGAGTTGAAAATGTCTGGAATCGCCATAGCACGATTGGGGGAGGCGCGCAAAACCTGGCGAAACGATCATCCATTCAGACGGCACCCTGAACATAATGATCTGGGAGTGCGCCATTCCAAAAAGGAGTCGACGCCATGGGAGGGCGGCCTCTACAAGCTCCGGATGATCTTCAACGACGACTACCCCCTTTCGCCGCCAAAATGCAAGTTTGAACGAAGTTCCTTATCGCACGGTATGGCGCAGGGGGCCGTAATGTAACAGCGTTTAACACCCCCCATTTTTTTTCAGATAGTTTTCTCCCAGCGCATTTTCGAATGCCTGGGTGCACAAGGTGTCCGGTCTGTACGCCTTTGTGGGTTTCGGTGCCGAGCGCGGCTATCTCGCGGGCTCGCCTACAGCGCACAGGATCGCTTCGTGGTCGCTCCCTGTGTACACGTCGCTGAATCTGGCATTACGGGAAGTTAAGCTGCTTGTGAACATGAGGTCGATGAATGACACTGCTCCTGCAGCTCTCCATCGTTCAGGAACACGACGTCTGCCGAGATGAATGCCTCCAGCACCACCTTACTTCGAGCGTTGGTCAAGGTGGAGCCCCACTACTGGGCCCACGCGTTGAAGTCGCCTCCGACAACGACCTTGGCACTTCCCCGCAGGTCACAGCAGAGATCATCCAGAATCTTTACGGCCCCCCTGCGCATTTTGAACTTCGTTCAAACTTGCATTTTGGTGGCGAATGGGGGTAGTTGTCGGTGAAGAACATCCTGAGCTTATAGAGGCCGCCCTCCCATGGCGTCGACTCCTTTTCGGGAATGGCGCATTCCCAGATCAATATGTTCTGGGTGCCGTCTGAATGGGTGATCCTTGCGCCAGGTTTTGCGCGCCTCGCTCAATCGTGCTATGGCGATTCCAGACATTTGCGGCTCCTTTGTTTGTCTTCCGATAAATCTTGGCCGCTCTACATACGCTTCTGCCTTAAATGAAAGCAATTTATAATAAATGTACATATATCAGAGAAAAATGTAATAAAATTTGTTTCACTATGTATATGCCTATCCCAATAATATATTTTAAATGGATTTTTTAAATAATAATTTTAATATATATTTATATATGCATAAATTAATTGTATTATATTAGTTTATATTAGAACGTTAGAATATTAGTAAATTAGTACATATATTAACTTATTAGTATTGTTAGTAATCTCTAAAAAATATATATATTTTCTACCTATTATTTTTCTGTGAGTAATATTTTCGGTACCCTTGAGAAACTGCTTTCAGTTACCTCTGAAAGGAGTAACAGGTCAAAGGATGCTGTTTTTTTGTGTGTTCAATTTATTGTTTTTGTGTTTATTCTGTAACGGCTGTATGTACAGTCGATTTCGTATATATAGGCTACTAGTACTCGCACCAAAATTGAGAACAAAAATTCTTGAATTGAAATGGTTTCAGTTCTAAATTGAGTACATCTGTACTCAAGTAAGATGTTAATATTAGTATTTGTGTTCTTAAAAATGGCACTTAAACTGAATACAAAACCCTTCTAAGTAGGAACAAATGGACTCGGTCTTTATTTGAGTACGTATTTCCTTAAAAATTCTCCCTGTGGAGGCTTTGATTTCTCATACAGATCCTAAAGGTAATGAAGATCTTTTACAAAAAATCAACAGCAATTTGTACTTATTTAGAGCAACATCTATTTAACTTATTAATTAAAATAAATCACATTGGCTTTGAAATTAAACTCATCCTATCCACAGACCCAAGGAGACTTCCCCAAATACATTCAAAATATCTACGAGTTTTTGTATAAAAGTTTAAAAATTTGATCTGTAAAAACCAGAAGAATGGGTAAGTTATCCTGCTGTTCGGTGAGGAGTCTCCGATCCAGAGTTAACCCCTCGTCACAGATTGCAAGAAAGGGCAGGAAATGCGGCTGGACCCGCCGCTCTTCGTGACCTGCGACATGGACCAGTTCCGGGATCCCGACAAGGCCGCAGATGGCTGCGCGGAGCTGGACAAGCTGGACGCCCAGGACGAGATCAGCGTGTCGAGCATCATCTCGTACCTGCTGGACCCCATCGAGCCCTCCGACGCACAGATGAAGGAGTGCGACTGGGGCATCAAGCCCAAGGAGTTCCTGCCCACCAAGCTGGCGGTGGTGTTCAAGGAGCAGCTGTTCATCTCGAAGCTGCGCAACACCAACTGCAAGCTAAACGAGAACCTCAAGATCTTCTTCGACCGCGAGCTGGAGCAGATCGGGCGCTTCTGCCTGAACGTGGAGGAGTCCTTCGACGGCTACGTGGTCTTCAGCAGCAGCAAGATGAAGAAGGGCAAGGGCGTGGCGGAGTGTGGGCACCAGCTGAAGGGCAAGTACGACAACAAGTTCCTGCTGATCTGCGAGAAGCGCTCCGAGTTTGATCGCATCGACAACACCCGGGTGGAGAAGATCCTGGAGCTGCGCAACCACGCCGACCACATGCTGACCGCCATCCGGGAGACGCACATCAACGAGGAGGTGCAGCGCTTCAAGGCGCGCATCAACATCAAGGACCGCGACCACATCTTCGTCCTGGACGGCGGCATCATGCTGCTGATGCGCCACCTGGTCTGCAACAATTTCGTGGGCTGCTTCGAGTACTACACGATGAACCTGTACGGCCGCGTCCTGCGCTGCAACCTGGTGGTGTCCAAGGACCGCAAGGTGGTCCGCATCTTCTCGCGCACCTACAAGAACGTCCTTCACATCATCACGCAGCAGTGCTTCAACGACGAGCTGCAGGACGTGGCCGAGACCTTCATGTCGCCCGAGGGACGCATCGTCCTGCACTACTGGCGCGGCTACAACTACCTGCTGCACGCCGCCTGCATGCCGTCCAAGCCCGAGGAGCCCATCCTGCCCAAGCTGGAGCTGATGTGGCGCCAGAACGAGCAGCTCTCCCGCAAGTACCGCGAGCTCAAGGCGCTCAACTACGAGAACGCCACCAGCTATCTGAACAGCCACTCCCAGCTGGCAGACTTCTTGCAGGACTACGTCCTCAATCTGCTGCGCTACAAGCCCACCAACGTCCTGGAGTTTTCCATCATGTTCTTTCAGAATATGTCGAAAGACTCTTAGATTTCATTCACTCATCTCTTGAAAATTCAAAGTATTGGTTTTTTAGGGACAAGGACTTCTGGGTCTTATCTATGGCCTTGCGGTTCGGAACCTTTTTCGCGATTGTAAACTATGTAACCTTTTGTTTAAATAAAGTTGAGATTGGGTAGAGCCATATTTCTGTCAAATTGATACTTCGCTTGGGATAGTTTATTAATTTAAATTACATATAATAACGTAACAATTTTTCTAAAAATGTTTTATTGAAAAATATGTGCAGGTATAGGAGTTATAGCGGATCTCCCGTGGTCCCTCGAAAAAAAATTGATTTGCGGTGTACATCCTAACGGTCCATAGAAATGTCCGATATGAGAACCAGAATATGCATTAGTTAAAAGATAATTGTCCGGAAGTATCACCGTGGAGAGTTTTTCTTTTTTTCATTTTTTTTTCGTTTTTTTCATGAGCTTGAGATCAAAGATCAAACATTGGCTAAAATAAAAAGTTTAAGTGTTAAATAAAAAATATAATTAAAAATACAATATAAAAAACGCCGACGGGATACCTGGAAAATTAGTTGCAGATGCTGTGTGCAAAATTTCAAAACGATTGGTCCAGTAAATTTTTAGTAATCGTGTACACCAACTTTGAAAATTACACCTTTCAGTGGAGCGCTTTAAAGTTTTGACTGCCCATACATCGAACATAGAATGACCTCCGTTCAATTATCCATTACTTCGTTATTTTTACACCAATCGATGTCAAATTGTGACTTTATATTCTTAAAATGTTAAGCATTATTCATAAACAAAAAAAAAAAAAAAAAAAAAATGGGGGGAAAAAATTAAATACCCTTCCCCACCCTTAAGATAGATATTAAATATTAAGAAAGAAATCATCTGTAGAATAATGTTATTAGTCCTACAATTAATACTTGGTAGCTTCTCAGCCGCAGCGGCACCCAAAAACAAATATACGAAGTCGTTTTACATTGCTCCGAAGCTTGCTACGATAGCCTAACAGAAGCTCTTACAGTGTACGTGTGCCGATAGCGCTGTCCGAAATTTGTTCCTATGCACAGTATATAGGACGCTGGCGACCCCTGCTTCATATTACTGGTGATAAATGGATAAAGCAATAAAGATGCATTTAGCTGATACTAAAATAATATTTATAATAGAAATATATTAAAAAAAATCAATATGATTATATATTTGTTTAATGATTTTAAACATAAATAAGTAAAGACTGTAATAATTTTAAAATGTGTGTTTTATTAAAGAATTAATTTCTGAACTCAACATATCTTTAATTGCATCCCTTTTTCTCGATGCCTCAGGTAAAACCCTATAAAGGTCTGCTGAATTATTAGAAAATGTAACTTCTTCATCTTCTTCAAACGACTCCATTTCTTCTTCTCCATTCATTAAAATAAAATTGTGCAACATAAATGATGCCATTATAATATAGTTTCCCAAATTAGGAGACTGAATTCATTATTATGAATATATATTCCGGTTGTTTATTTTATTCTTCTTTACAATATTTTTATCGATATCTCAACTATCGATATGTGCCAGCGGCAATCCATCAGTATTGTATAAAGGTAGCGTACTATTTGTACGCTCCATTTTTCTGATCATGATGGGAAAAATGTTTGCAGCATGATTAGTAATCATGCTCGTTCAGCACAACTTTCGTATGAAATCCATCAGTGATCAGTTATCATGTTGTTCTGGTGAACGCAGCCATTATCATATACAAATATATATTTTAGAATATTTCACTCAAAAAGGAAGTGCATAATCGAATAAATATCTTAATTAAGTTACTTAATATCAAAGTTTAAAAATATAGAAACCTCAAATCCCATCTAGTAACCGTTGCCCATGGCACCCCCAGCAACCCATTTCCTTGTTGACGACCTTCAAACAATCACTCGAAATTTCAGTTTCAGTTTCAGTCTCAGCCGCAACACGAAACGATTTCCTTCCAACAAACAAACACATTTTTGTTAGTTATTTTGCAAGTTGTTTATCCGTTAGGTGAAAATGAATTGCTTGGAGAAGAGACCGCACGGGCCGAATCCCGAGTGCCTGGGCAGGACCATCGAGCTGAACCCCGGCTCGGCCTGCCCGGCGCCCCTGATCTGTCCCGAGCCGACGGAGCCGCCCTCGCATCGCCTTAAGAAGGCGCCGGCGCCGGCCCTGGTGGGCCTACCGCCACATCCCGATGAGGCTGCGCAGCAGCACCTGCTGCAAAATATTGCGGGAGCGGCCATGGAGCACCAGAAGCTGCAGGGCGACCTCCAGGCGGGAGTGGACGAGCAGCAGATGCAGCTGGCCGACATTCGCGCCGATCAGTTCAAGCAGTCGCAGGTGCCGCCTCGGGTGCAGGAAGTGCAGTTTGCCGTGAGTTTTCGTACTAGGTCACCACAAGCACCCAATAATCCCTGCTCCTGTGATTTAATTTCCAGAGAGCCATGGACCCCGAAGCGGACAACCTGCGCAATCCACCCTGCTATCTGCCACAGCAGGGCGACGATTTGCCCCACAAGGACCAACTGATGCCCATGGGTCCCATTGGGCCGTGGGCCTCCGGCAAGGTGGACTGGAGTCCCATGGCTGGAATGACAGGAACACGACCCGTCGTGGATCGCTACTCCATTACCCGATACAGTCCCAATGAGTGGCGCACCAGGAACCATGAGACGGTGCAGTCCACGAACGGAAGCCTGGGCAGAGCAGATAAGTAAGGAGCTTCTTTAATCGATCATTTCTTAAGGATACAACATTAACCCCTGTGTTTTCCCCTTCAGGAATCGCTTCAGCTCCACCACCGAGTACCTGCGCCTCTCGGCCCTGGTGGACAAATCCCAGAGGGAGACCACCGACCGGCTGAGGATCCGCTCGCAGCTGATCGGCAAGTGGAAGAACACGCTGGAGAACGCCATCAAGGCGATGGCCGACGAGATCTCCACCATGGAGGTAGAGCGCGTCAAGCTGCGCAAGTCCCTGGTGGTGTATGGGGTGCCGGAGTCCATAGCCAAGGAATGCATCGAAAAGCGGGCCACGCGGCCGGACACCGAGCTGGTGCGCGACCAGGTGGAGGAGGAGCTGGTCAACGAGCTGGCCCTGATCGCCGAGATCCGGCGCCTGATGATGAAGACCCTGGAGGACTTTGACATGCAGCAGGTGGAGAATCGCACGGCGCGCCAGAGACTCGAGTACGACTGGAGCGACAAGAAGGAGGCCTACGAGATCGACACCCTCAACACCGGACTGAACAACCAGTCCCGGACGATCATGTTCCGGCCGGGCGCCGTGAGGCAGCCGCCGGAGCAGGCCTCCGAGAAGTACTGGGAGCACTTCAGCATGGAGACCCTGGACGACTGCGAGAAGTGTCGCCTCAAGTCGGTGGCCCTGCGCAACACCCTCAACGCGACCATGATGAACGCGGCCCGCGACATCCGCACCCAGGCCGACGTGGTGGAGAAGGCGCTGACCGCCAGGATCAACTGCACCCAGGAGGCGGTGCAGCGCTTCGAGAACGACCTCAAGGACGTCCTGCAGGCCATGGCCGACGTGGAGAACCGCATTGTGCAGATGAAGCGCCGCATTGCCACCTTCGACGCCTCCATGAAGGTGGCCCAGACGCGCATGGACAACCGTGGCTACCGGCCCAACGTGGAGAACTGCCGCGACGTGGCCCAGCAGGAGCTCATCGACGGGGTGCACACCATCCAGAGCAGCGTCTCGGCCCTGCTCCACGAGCTGGACGAGTCGGAGCAGGTCAAGGCAGACCTGGTCAGCTCCCGTGCCCGCCTGGAGCGCGAGATCATGCTGAAGCGGCGCAGCCTGTTCATTGATCGGGACCGCTGCATGCTCCTCCGATCCCACTATCCCTCGGCCAATACCCTGAGTGGCTCCGCCAACATGTAGTCTCCAAAGTGCAGAAATCCAGCTATTTTGGTTACAAGGAATCCAAATTCGAAGGTGTTTATCCAAGTACGTTTTGGGCAACAGAGAATCCAAAATTATCAAGTGCTTAAATGTGTGAATGTAATGTTTTTTTGTATTAAACTGCAGTGAACTATCACAGTTTTATTATTTGTATATATTTTATCTCAACCTTCAAAGGACCTACGAGCGGATTTCGGCGTCAGACCCCAAAGCTCTTAAGTTCTTTTTAATAAACGCAATAAAATGCCATTAGAGGGCAATCAGACACGTTTGGAAAACCATATAACTGAAAGAAATATGTTGCCAACTTGCCAGCGAGCAGGCGAGCCAGGACTCCACACACACACATGTTGGCCTTAGTACTTACCGAAACACGTTCAACAGCTAGAACAACACGTACTCAATTTAGAGATACTCGCACGGGAGGCGCGGGCTGGGACTGGGGCTGGGCCGGGTCTGATATTGATACGGAGGTAGTTGAGCATTCGTTAATGTTTGCCTTCCTCGGAGCAACAAATATTGGGACAGTTGGTTCCAGGATACAGGCGGCACTGTGCTGGGAAGCCAATAAATTGCAGGACGAGCCGAGGCAGGCAGCGTGCAGGAATTTCCAATTGAAAACAAAAAGGTTGAAGCTATTTTCCATTTCCCATTTTACATTGCACTGGCCATATTTGTCCTCCAATTTCGAAATCGCACCAAGGCTTTGAGTTCAGAATTTTTCGTGTAAAATGTTCTACAAAATGTTAAGGAAGTTGTATGATCTTCTTAATTTTACCAGAATTAGTTTGAGTAGGCTTGAAATGCCAAATAAATCACAAAACTTCGACCATGGTACATCGATCGAAGGTCACTGCATTGCCCCTAAAATATACTACAAAAGGAAGAGCCAGGAATGTGACATGTCTCCTGTCTGTCTTGGATTGCGTGTGTTCTGGTCCTGTCTCTGGCATTTCTCTTCCTGCCGCATACGTGCTAAGCACTCGTCGGCCAAGATTTATTGCCGGGGAACGTGTTGTTTTTCATGTTGGCCAACCAAAAGGGTTGAAGGAACACAAAGGAACGAGCTTTCAGATGGACTCCCCAGAGTGATTGGGTTTAATTTTTATCTCAGAGCAAGGTCAAGGATGAACTCTCAAGTCAGTCAATGATGGATCGTTAGTGAGAGCTTTGTTCTAGGCAAATATATGTCAGGGACCATTTTAATTGCTAAATAAATAATTTATGAGAAGGAAAGTATACTCTTAGCTTATATTCCACTTTTATATTCCATTAAGAAGTTACAGAAACCCTATATATGTATTGTATGTATGTATATTAAAGTCACTGATTTTCCGAAAAAGTTTCAGCAACTGTAGCTGAAAGGCTCCTGTAAAATATCACCCTCTTCACTACACTATGTAATTAATTAGAATTCCCTCCATTTGCTGTCTTCAGAATCAACCTAAACACTGTGTAACTGCTGTGTTTCACCGCAAGTAATTTGAACTTTAAGTCCACAACACAAAAGGATACAACTCTATTACCACACAGCAAGTCTCTGGGGCATCAAACAGCCATTACTCAAATTTTTCCACACTCTCTGTTTCCTTTTGGTCCCCGGCCAGGCCTTCCTTGGAAAGGAAATATCGTTTTTCTTATGTTTGCTGTATGCTGTTAATATTTCGTAATGCCGGTAAAAATCACAGCGTGTGGTTTTCGCAGCCAACTAAAAAAGGCAAGAAAACGGGAAACATTGCATACATTTTGGCGCTGATGCCGCTTGCAAAAATTGGCGACTGTCGCCGCGCCGCTCCCCGCCGCTTGCCACGCCCCCTCCGAATGCTTTTTCTGCTGGCACCATGCGGCGGCTAAGAAAAAATCTGTTGCATACTGTTTGCGGCGAAACGCAAAAAATGTTATATTTCAGCAGCCCGCTGGGAAAATGGGAAAAATGGGGAAAAAGGAGGCCAAAAACATAGGCAACATGAGGCTTTAAAAAAAACTGTTTGATGTTCTCTCTGTGTGTGTGTGGTGTGCGTGTTTATATAGCCCAGAGCTTTATTCTATGGGCCGTTTAAAGGTGAATGCCTCGTACTTGAGGTGAAAACTTTCTGCGAAACTATTCCCAGTTGGAGATGTAAAGTTGAATGCCACACCTTCGACCCTGGGAGGCAATAATTCAGCTTCAACGCAGCAAGACATGCAATTTAATTTTAACAAAACCTGACATTATCACACCAGCCAACAACACACACACACACAGGGAAGGGACTACAAACTGGACGGGGTTAGGGAACAGGGGGAACGGGGCCTTGAGCGGCGGCTGCAACACAAAGTTAGTAACATAATAAGTAGCAATTTTCGGTTTCCGCTTTCCGGGCCAAGCGGCAGCAGCGTCAGTGGCTGCAACCTACCATAAAAATACATAAAATTGTGCCAGCTAAAAGAAAACCCAGGGAGGCAGCCAGCCAGCCAGCCAAGGGAAGCCCATGCGCAGATCCGAGCCAGCCAAAGAGCGAGGCGAGAAATGCCAGTAGCCGGAATCACTGGGACCGGAATCGGAGGCGGAATCGGGATGGGGGCGGGACTGGTTGCCAAGAAAGTATAGTAACTGCATGCGGAGTAAATTGGAATTTTATAGTTGCAGGCAGAGGCGACTCCTCGTGGGCTGCACAGGTGCCAGCAGCTGGTTCTTCTAGCTGCGAGTCTGAAAGGGAGATGCTTCACCTGGTTGGGGTTCTGGGAAACGCTTTCGCATTTAAATATCAAGATTTGGGATTTGTTTAGCTTTTGCGTATTTTTAGTTTTAAATATCATAGTGAAATTATCCTTAAAATCTGGTCGTAGAGAAATAGAACAATTTATTTGGCCGTCATTATTTAATATTTTAATAAATAAAACAATATTACTTGTATAATATAGATCCAAAATACTCTTAGCAATGTTTCACATATCCCTTAACTTACTAAAAATAAAAATAATAAAAAGCAGGATCCTTTTCCTAGAACACCGCTGATAATCCTCGGAAATGAAGATGCCGCTGACTTTGCAATGGCAGCTAAATTAGTTGCCGGCCACCTTCCGCATTCATGCCAAAGTCACTCAAAGCGACGACATCAGCGACAGCGACAACGACAACGACAACGATGATGATGATGATGATGATGATGAGGAGAAGGGAAACAGGACGAGGGACGGAGGACGGAGGACGGAGGAGAAAGCGCAACAAAGGTTGCCGGGGCTCGTTAGCATTTTACAACACTGGCATCGGTTGCAGCACGTAGCTACTAAGATGATTTGTGACCAGCTGCAACTTTTTGTTCCCGCCTCCGGCAGCCATTTTTGATATTATTTCAGAGCTGCCTCGGCACTTCCGCTTCCGCTCTGGCCTGCGCCGCATGTAAATGGGGGAGGCTCCCCTTTTTTGCGATCGCTTATCAGGCATTGCAGAGTTAACGTGGGTGACTGCTGATTCTATCTGTGCTGTTGACTTGTTGACTTGGCCGGGTTAACTCTCGTAATGTTTATGACTTCATTATGCTAATAAAAAACATTATTTTTACCGCAGGCGAGGGTGCAACTTTATTTTCACCCTAAACTTTATTTTCACCTTCAAATGCCATGGATGGCAAGGGGACTTAAGTTTGGTCAATTTATAATTTAGTTTGTATATCTTGAGAGACCTAAATTAAGTAAATAAAAATATTTAGAATTATAAATCTGTTTTGAAAAAAAGAGAAAAGTGATAGGGAAGCATATTCTATTTATTCTTTGATGGAATAACAAAAATAAGTTCCTTAAAACCAATAAATAATAATATTTTACAGGCTCTTGTAAGTTAATAAAAATATTTAGAATTATAAATACCTTAAAATCAATAAAAAATAATATTTTATAGGCACTTGTAATCAAAACGAAGCAATTAAGAAGATATCTATTTTACTCTATCAAAATGCGTTGAATGAGGGCATTTAAACACACTGTCCGGTTACTGCTGCCAGGTGCAGATACAACAGCCTGCCGCCATTGTGGCACCATTGCCGCAAACAGTTGATGCATTTCATCTGCACTTCCCCGGCTCACCGCCAACCGCCGCCGCGACTCCTCCTCCGTCAAACAAGCCGATTAGCATACGTTTAGCTCACAAGTTGGCAGAGCCCCTGCCTGCCCCGCCCTTCGGAGCCCAGGTGGGACGGAAATCAGCAGATCGTGTCAAAAGCATCGAGCGAGCTGGCCGCCACAAGCCGCTGACCAGGCCTCCGACCAGGACCAAACCAGGACCGAACTAAACCGAAATGCGCCGCTCTGCGTCCGGCTTGCAGGAGCGCTAATGCGGCGTGAATATGCAAGGAGCGATGGTCGACGGACGTGGCGATGTCAGCTGGGGCCAGGCCAGCCAGGCCAGCACGCTATCATCATCAATGCACGATTTTTTGGCCGCTGTCAGGCCCAAATGTTTGCAGAGCATCCTGTGCAGCCCGGCTCGTCCCGGCTCGCTGGGATTCCCCGTTGTGCTAATGTGCGGTTTGGCGGTCGTCGGGAGATTAGCCCCAGCCCAGGAGGACTCGTCCTTTCCCTGTTGACGTTACCTGGAAAATCAAAATTCCAACACGAGCAGATTGTCGGGCATTTTAATAGCAGGAATGCGAAAGGCACCACCTCTAGAAATGATTGAATGACATGCCCCGAACTGGGAGAAGACAGGCCGAGAGAGACACCGGGAAGACGCTGACACGTTTTACTCACCTGAAATATGCCATGGAATGAGGTGGCTTTTTTAATACAACAAAAGCCTGAAATTCCCCGAAAAGAACGACAGAAAGTCTTTCACCCAAAAGCTGAGGGAATCACAAAACGGGGAATGCCATTTAAATTCAAAGCATATTTTCGACAGTAGCACTCTTTCGCCACTTCATACATTATATATGTCAGACCAGACACTTGGGGGGAACTTGCGTTGATTACAACTCCAGACATATGCCAGAGTTGTTGTGGGTATTATTTTATTATTATTAATTTAAATTTCTCAGTAATTAGAACGTTTTATGTGAGAAATATATGGCTTGCCAAGAACTCGCGAATATATTGTAGATTTAAAATCCCTAAGGAAGGACCAAGCTCTTTGCGAACGTCTTTTGAATTCTTGAAAATAAAGCAAGTATAGATCTTGAATCATGCTCAAAGGTATTCTAAATTGGAAATATTTTTAAGTAAATTAAATTTAAATAGATTTCAAAACCACTGGTTGTGGTTATCTGTGGCATCCCTGCATTTGTTTACAGATTAAAAGCAGATTCTTGTCAGAAAATTAAAGAAAATAAAGAACTACCTTTATTGGAAGCTCAAACAAATCACATGTTCTCTCAAATGAGAGCAAATCTTTCACATGATTAGCTGATGAAACCCAGGCTCTGGTTCCACCCAGGCTCTGCCCTCACGGAGCAGTCCTGTCAAACTTTCCATTTTTTAATCTGAGTCGGAAAAGTGGGAGGCCCGAAAAGTTAAAACTCCGACTCCGAGATGTCATGGCTCGACTTTTGGGCCGGCAGGAAAACTTTTGCCACCAAACATCCTGCGTCCTACGCCGCCGCTCCTGCGGATTCTTTGTTTGCGCATCTGTATGAGTGCCCTGACATGTGACTGCGCGGGTGTTTGCTGTGTGCGAGCTGTTTGTCTTTTAATTGTTTGCACTTAAGTCGTTTGTTTGTTTGTTTGTTTGTCGCTCGTCTGCCTGTCTGCTCACTCGTCGGCAGGTTACGACTTTTGTGAGAAAAGTCGTTAAGAGAGCGCTCAAGCAAATTACGGCCACAAAGTATGAAACGTTTTTTCGCCGGATTTATGCCCGGGGAGGGGTGGCCATAAAGCGATGTACCCGCAAAGATTTGAGCACGGAACGAACTTGACTATTTGCATACCGCGGAAGCTAAGCCAACCAATTAAGGCTAAGAGCCATGAGCAGGCACCCGAAGCATCTGTAAAAAGTAAGGAGAGTTATCTATTAACGAATGATATTCCTGAACCAAAAGATTACAAAAAGTAAGTAATATCAATATTAATACCAACACTCAAAGTATATTCAAAAAACAAAACAACGTTTCCTCTGATTTATTTGAATTACCCAAAACTTATCGATGGGTTTGATAAGCTATTAAATGCCTCTCCCATATATTCCAAACAATAACAAAGACTACGCAAACATGTCACCTGCCGGCGGAGACACCTGCAATCAAATGCAATGCCAATTGACTTATCTGTGCGGTCATTCCATCAGCGTTTGCTCTTCTCTGTCCCGAGAAGTTCCCGAGTTCCGCCTTCCGAATAGCAATCCCTCCTGCAATAACCAAATGTTTGCCAGGACAAACAACAAGCGGAGCCGGGCGAATGCAATCTGAATCCTTAACCTTAACACTTGGGTAAATTGATACACACATCAAAGTTGCGTTGCAATAGCCTCAAATCTTTCCGTAAATCAAGCAAAATGCAAATTTCACTAAAAGCTGGGTCCGAAACCGAACCGAACCGGACGAAGGAAAGCGGAGACCACAAAACCCAAAACCTGCAGAAAAAACATGAGAAAAGAGGAAAATGCAAAGCGAATGGCGAAAGGAAAATTGTTGTCCTGCTCGAGTTTGGTTTACCTGAAAGTTTTCGGGGGGCCAACACGACTGCCAGGTAAACGGTCAACTCTGCTACCCCGAAAGCCTTATTTATCACACGTATTCCTGGCCCCGATTCTCACCCTTCCATTACCAGATTTCGTTTTTGAAATCGCATACGAATGTTGGCCAATTGGATTTGGTTAGCCCAAGAGCTGGCCAAAATGTGTGTGTGTGTGTGTGTTTCAATGGATCTTATCCAGATTCGGGTTCAGCCGACACATATCTCAGTGGCTCAGTACACTGGGAAATAAAAAAGTCTAGCCTTTGTCTGAATTTATACATAAATAACGTAAAATCGTGAAATTCTTGTATGAAAACTTCTGCTTTTAGTTTAGATTTTATTTTGTAATTTCGAATATTCTTATAATGGATTCTAGACTGAATTCTCAGTGCCAGTTTCCGGTTGTTCAGGCTGCCAAACATTTCACGCCTCCCGCAAAATGGCATCGAAGAGCTTGCCCGCCGCCTTCCGATCCACTTCTCCTTTTGAACGTGGAAATTTTGCCATTTGATTTGTGGAAAAGCGGAGCATCAAGTTGATTAAAAGCGAACGGAAAGGAGCTGCAGCTGGAAAATGACATTTGGCCCACACTCGCCTGCTCAATGCAATTTCCCTGGCAATTAAGGCGAATTATTAATGCCGCCGAAGTCGGAGTAGTCGGAGTCGCAGTCGGAACTGGGAATCGGAATCATTGTCCGAAACAACTGCGGCCTTATTTAATTAAACAAGGAAGCGGGCATGTTTTATTTCAATTAGTCGCTGAACAGCGAGGAAGTGGTGCCCCAAAGTGCAAGTTGCAGGACACAAAAACCTGTGCAAAATAATTAACTGCATGCAACAATTTCGTCGCTCCGCCTAACTGCTGTGATGGCGCGGAAAGGGCTGTGATATTGAACCGTTCTCCCTGGATTCGGATCTGCTTGCATGTTCGAAAATGGAAATCTGCATTTAATTTATTGATGCAACGGCGATGGCGATGCTCCGCCTGAGGATTTCACTGTGCCTACCGCCGCGCCGCCTAAATGTATGCAGCGTAAAATTGTTAAATGCGCGCTTAATCTGCATATAGGCGTGGCTGCCACGCCCACTCGCTACCCCCTGCACTTCCCCCTGCACTCGCCCAATGCCCACCCGCTGTGCTCACTTTGGCACCGAAATTGTTTCATTTCCCCATTAAAATGTACGGGCGAAAATGTTAAACACTTTATTGGCTCGAACCCGCCCGCGCCGCCGAGGGGCGTGGCAGGTCTACCTCCGATTGTTGCGGCTGTTTGCCACGTTAGCATATCTGTTTTTCATGTTCGCAGCGCTAATCGGGTCCCAGCCCGTCTGTTCCGAGTGTTAGGGGAGTCCCCCCAGGACTGTCCGGGGTCCTTTGTCCGGAGTCCGGACAGAGTAGCCGAGTGCATTCACACGGTTCGAGGAAGGCCCAGCGATTTATTGCATTTACATGGGGACTGGAAGCCGTTTAGGAGAAGGGTTGCTTAAAGTTTGGAGCTTGTTATCAAGTTAGAGAAGTAAATTATCGAATTATATTTGTTTGGTTATAAAGGCACTAAAAAGATACTTGTATTTCTGCTAATAGATATTAAAATGAGGTACAAAATTGATTCAAGTATTTAATAGTTGTAACCAGAAGATAAGATTTCATATTTGTAGGACTTAAAGGAATTATAAATTTAATATGTACATTTCAAGCCATACAAAAAAATGTCTTATAAAGATTTAATTATTAAGGATCTCCAATTAAATTTCTTACTTGTTTGACTTAATAAATAAGTTTCTTATTTGTTAGACTTTAAGTAATGTATCCTTGCACCTGTTTAATCATTAAATCCTTTTAGCAGTGAATTAAATATTTTCAGATATTGGCACACAACCAAAATTTAAAGCCTTTTTCAAATTTGTATCTATTTTGATGTTAGATATTATGTTCCTATATAGCACTTTACATATAGAAAATAGCATGTATGTACGGTAGGCTTTGCGGAATAAATCTGCCATGACGGCAGCCATTTACTATTTTAGTTTTAAGCATTGTAACTTTTTTGGGGACTTTGTTTATTTTTGTTTCTGTTCCTGCCACATGCTATTTTGGGGAGCCTGTCTCCCGGCATGTCCTGCCCCTGTCCTTTGCCCTTTCTGCTATTTTTGGCAAGGGGCCAAGGATCTGGCTGCCATATAGAGCCATATACATTTGTAACCTCGGTTCGCCGGGCTATCGCAGCTAGTGGAGTCGAGTTGAGTCGCAACCTTTTTGATTAGATTACGCAACGTAAAACTGGTTTGCAAATTGAATAAATGACTTTTGCGTTGCCAATATAAAACGTGTTTGAAATTTTTGATTAGGCGAGCACACACAGAGCGCGATTTTAGACCTTTGAAGGCACCAACAACAACAAGAGCAAACAAAAAAATAAAATAAAATGGAATAGAAAATAAAACAACAAACAGCAGCGGCGACAAAATGAACTGAAATAGCAGAGGCCCAGGACATGGCCAAAATGTGCCCAGGTCCCGGCCGGACTCCATTTCTCCCCGTCACTTTAGATGGAGGACTCTGCGAACCGAATGTAATTTGTCAATTTTGTCGGCTGGCAACGGGGGAGCCGTTTGTGGTCCACGTGTTGTTGGCAATAGGAAGGCCCAATTAAAATTCATTAAACGTAAATTAACATTGAAGTCGGGCATTATAAATTAACTAGGGGAAACAAAGGAGCGACCTCGGAAACCTGCCGGAAAGAGCAGGCCAATTGAATAGGGATTTGAGGAGCTGGAGACACTGTCCTCTTTAGACCACAACGAATTGGGTATTAGTGGAATGTTTTCTATCAACTTGTTCGTTAAAGAACTGTTCAAAGAATACTGTCTTTTGTACTATTTATATGCTTTTAAGTTCTTACTTTCTTGTTTACTAATTTCATGGATTTTATCAATAACTTTCTAACTTTTACTTGCCACTTTAAAAGTGATTATAAAAAGATATTTATCTTAAAAGTTTTATGGAAAGTAATAACTGATGTTCAGTGAGAGCAAACAAATAATAACATTCAATAATAAACTCTATTCTCTTGCTGTTTTTCTGTTTAAAGTTTTCTCAGAGCTTAAGCTCATTTTCGATTGCAAAGTTAAGCTGCGGAATAAGTAATTTGTAAATTTGTAAATTTCCAAGTAAAGCGAAAGTTATAATTATTAACTAATAGCAATAAAGACAAACTCCTGGCCAATGCAATTTGCTTCTTTTCAATTCCCGTTTCGGTTTTGGATGCCAAGTCTTTATTTTTTCGAGGCGCTAAATTCCGGAGTGCACAAATCCAATTCCGGCTTAATGAGCTGTGTAATATTTGCATTTTGTTCACACCCCGAAGCACTAATTTCGGAGCTTCCCTGGCAGGCAACGTTTTATTTTTCTTGGCACAGTGCCGTGTCGTCCGGCAAATGTGCCGCAATTGCTTCAGCTTTTCTGCCAGCGTTCCCTCTTCCTTCCTCCCAGTTTTGGCAATCAGGCAAATAGAACAAGGGACAGAAGAACGGGGCACCGTAAATCCATTACAGATTGTGAATGCGAAATAAATCAGAGGCCATAATTCAATATTAAATCACTCATACGCCAGGTTAAACCAATTGCAAACGGTGAATGCAGGACAATTAGTGTGTCACTCAGGAAAGCTGGGAAAGCTGGGAAAGCTGGCAAGCTGGCAAAGGAGAGAGATGAGAAATGGGCTTGGCTTGTGTGCCGTCTCCGCTTTTAGCCAAATGAAAACCTCAAATGCGAGCGAACGAGGAGAATCTTCTCCGGCAAAATCAACAAAATATTTCAAAATAACAAATGTGTCCATTGGTGCAGGGCGCTGTAGGACAGCAGAGCATCCCAGCAGCGGAGCAGCCGAGCTGCTCCAATGACAAAGTGCTTGCAAACGCACAATATTTGTCTAGGTCATGCATATCTCAATCCGGTCTGGCTGCGGAAAGGTGCGGGGCAGGTGCCGCAGTCGGGATACAGTGGGCGGTAGCCCCTCCCAACCCGATTGTCCTCTCGGTGCGATTCCAATCCAGTTTGCCAGTTAAATGCAAACATAAACACAAAGGCAAATACACAAAACGCAAGACATATTAATCAGTGCGAGACAGGGACGGCTGCCAGAGGTGGCTGGATATATATAGTATAAGCGATTCCAGCATTGGCTTCGGTTGGCCAAACAAATAAATTGCAATTTGTGTAATCTTAACACCTAGAGGCTAAAATCAATGGCGAACAAGGTCCTTAGAGCAGACATTCAAGCAACTGTACAAGGACACGGAGAGAATGTCGCCGGGAGACCTGAAGTCTTACTTTTGGCAACTTAAGCTGCCTTAGAAGGTAGCAATTTTGTTATATTTATATCAGAACTTGCCAGAGCTGACTCTTACTTCACTTTCGCCTGCAATGTACAAGCAAAGCAGCAACAACAGCTTAAAGCTTCTGTTTAGTAGCGAACGAAAGTTTTTTTTGTGCACTATAAAGAGATTTGTTTCTCTGTAATTTAATTAAAATTGATAAAGAGTTAATATTATTTAATTTTTAACTACTTACTTTCTATAACTTGTTCTCAGTGTATATATACGTATGTATGCCTGGCATCAGGTGTGTGGCAAAATATTTACAATTAAGCACAAAGGCAGCAGAAATGCATTGAGACTTACATTGTTCGACAGAGCCGGAGAAATGTCACCTATCGCTGTTCAGGGCTATCGAAATGGCATAATATTTACAAGCATGTTTGTGTGATTTCATGTCCAAGTGTGAAAGGATTAAATAGGATTGTGGAAAATTTAGCCAAAGTCAAAAATTATGTTTGATTTTAATTACAGCTAGCTGAGGAGAGATTTGCTAAATTACCGCAGGAGGAGAAACGTCGCCCTTTAACGAGGAGAACTTTCGCCTGTGCCTCTATAAATTATTAAGGCAATATTATTTTCCATTTAAGGCACCTAGTAAATCATTTCCCAGCTTGTTCCCATTCAAGTCATGGTGCTGTTCTACTTAATTTTCCTAGAAAGAAATGTCAGCCCAGCTGGGTTCAGGGAATTTCATAAATGTGTAAGTTCAGGCACATATCGAATATCATAATATACGAGTATATGTGTCAATCAATTGACAGCCAAGACGTATGACCTTTTGTCGTTTTCGCCATTAAAGTCAGTTAAAGTGAGGCAATTATAAAACACTTGACAGATTGTCATTAACAAGCTAACATTCTCCATTATTGAGCCCTTTTCCTGATTGTAATAATGTCCAAAGTTGGCTTGGGATTTAAGTACATAGTATTTACTGTTTATTAAATAAACAACAAAACAAATGAACACAACACAAAAAAGGGCAAACAGTAGTATTTTTTATTTCTTCTATAAATAATACAATACGAAATGTTCTTTTAACCCCTAAGCTCAAGAGATAAATGCTTTCTCTTTTTCTTTTATTTGCCAAGAATTTTTAATATTTTCTAAAAGTATTTACTTTAAGTAAAAGCATTGCAAAAATAAATAATGTTACTTATTTTAATACACAGAATAATTGCTTTCATAACTAAAATACCATCTTTGTAGGCCTGTAAGTTGCTCTCATAAAAAGGACCTCTTATCGATTGACAAGGAGCACTCCAAGATGGCCCTGAAGCTCGACCTCGAGGGTCTAACCAGAGTGCTTAAGTGCCTAAGCGCCCCATGATGGATGCAGCGAGGCACTGCTTAAGCTTAACCCTAAAAGCGCATTTTAAGTAATTTCAGAGCCTTGCCTATGCTCGCCGTGCTCTTTCACCAACCCTTTGCGCTGTGGCTTAAAAGCTTTAAAGGAATTTATTGCAAACACTTGAAGAACGAGTATTTTTTGCCTGCTCCTGCTCCTGCTCCTGCTCTTAGGATGTACATATACATATATATGCATAGGTATAGAGCGTAAAGTGAAAGTGGCTCCGGATGGGGAAAATAACAACAGAAGTCGCTGCCATTAGCCGAGTGTTAGGGGTGCGTAGGTGCATGTTATTTACAACGGGCATTTCATGGGGAAAAACTCGGCACTCCGATACTAAATTCTGCCTGCTTCAGCCGGGGCTTTCAATAGTTTCACACTTTTGTTTTTAGTTGTAATGCCTCCGCTACGCACACACACCCCGAGCACACACATATGGGGCATCGCAAACGACATATGCGATGAGAGTTTTGTCTCGAAAATGCAATACAATTGCACTTAATGGCCGAGCACTCGCCCAAGTCGTGTGATTCGAAAGTAAATTGCGTTCGAAGTTTGCTCCGGTTGCTCCTTGGCACAAGAAAAATGGGAAAACTGCGGCTGGGATGGTGGGAAACGGAGCCCTGACTGTGTCTGTTCTTGTTGTGCCATCTCGAACCGAAATGTACGACCTTTGTTGGGTGTTTTCCAAGACACATTGGCTTTGGTGATCATAAAAAGGATTTCCACATTTTCCCGCAATATTGTTTCAAATGCAATTGCTGAAAGTTCCTCTTTGGGGCAAAAAAAAAAACATTGAAAATTGCCCTTGTGGTAGCTGCATTTCGGGGTAAATAAATGATTAGCTAAATGATTTATGCTCCACATATCGCCATCTATAATTAACAAGTATTCAACCTCAACATGTTCGCAGCTAATCGATTTTATCAGCGCGATATTTTCATTTAAAACCACATTTCTTTGCTCTATTTTCCTGACACTCTGCGAATTAATTATGAACTTTTTCACACGGCAGTAGTTTTTGTTAAAGGCAAATATATTGTACCAAGTATTTGACACTTTACAGACTTTACTCGTGGAAAAAATGCCACAAAAATCAGTGTACTAGATTTTCAAAAGAAATTAATAAATTATTAGGAATTTCCATAAAACATAGAAATTTCTGTAGTCTTTTTATTTGGCTAGAGTTTAATTAATTTCGCATTTTTGCGACTGCCTTTATGGGAACTAATTAAAAATGCATTAGCGAACAATAAAAAATCAAACAAATTATTGACAATAGCCAAAGCAATATATGAAGCTATATAAACGCATACAAAGGGATTAGTTTCATCCCATGAGCTGGGATGAGCTGGTCATTGACAGTAACAATGGGCTAGAAATCAGCTTAAACTCGAGTAAATATATTTATTATTTTACCTCTCAATCTGTCTGAATCCTCCCCACTTAGCCGACCTAATTAATGTAGACTGTAAGCTCATCAGGTCGCTGGATAAACATTTTTACACACCCAATCTGTATTTAAATTGATTTATGTTAATTACTGTTTAACAAAATGCGCCTGACTGATTGCTAAATTGATTTTAAATGAAATGCAAATACGGAAAAAATCAACTCGGCCGCATCATGAAAAAGGGAAATCGGCCAATACCCCGCTGCCGATAATGACAATCTATTTTATCCCACTGATTGCTCTCAAACATCAGCGAGTCACAGCGATACAGAACGAGGGGAAAACGATGGGGAAGAGTGCGAAAAAGTGTATAAACTAACCGCATTATTTGTTAACATTGATTTTCCTTCTTTTTAAACAGGGCTTCACTAGGTATTTTCACTCAGAGGAATACAGAGTATTTTTCATATATTTACAAACCCTGGAAAAAGTTGTTTATTATAGATATTTCTTACTTATTGTTAAATACAAATGAAATTCAATACTGATATTATCTTTCACATATAACATTTACTTTCTTTTTTGTGTTAATAATTTAATTATTTAATAATTTAAATTTAGCCACAATTTTTCTCTTCCCCTGTAACTTCTCTGTGTCTTCGTTTCACTGCTCTTCACATTTCCTTTAATTGGTTATCCGCTTTGCCTCTGAGTTTAATGCAATTTACACTTAATTATCATGTTTCACCTTTCCGCTAGCAAGGTGATTAGCATTTTACCCCCAACACTTGCGCTAGTTTCCTTGTCCAGGACCTCTGGCTATTGAATCTCCTGCCCTCGAACGAGCTGGTGTCTATTAAAGAAAATTTATGTTAACCTTTTTTTCTGAAATAAGTTAAGATATATAAGCTAGGCGCCATTGCAAATATTTTTTCTCTCTACTTGAAAAAGAAAATAATATATTTACAATACGGGACTTCTCCCCTTGGAATAAAAGCGGACAGAAAGTAAAGATGTGTGTCGACATGTAAAAATCGAAGACTTTTTCTGGACTCTATTAATGTGAGTCCCTGTGGTGCAAAAACTTTCAAGCAAAGATACATTATGTGATTATTTATAGAACCTAGCCGCAAAGGAGTTAAAGATGCTTAGAATATATCATAAAAATGGGGCCAAATTAACACAGAATATTTGATTTCTTAAGAAAAATCCTACTAAACTATGTCATATTGTGTGGAAAATGTGTAAAACTTTCTATGCCGAGCAGAGTCTTATTTATGACGTATTGTTCGATCAGATCTCATCGGCCTACCCATTCTTCATCTGGGCAAATTGAAATGTGGGTGAGAGCAATTAAGGGGTCCTTTGTCCTTAGATTAGGTAATGACGGGAGACGGGCAACTCCATTGGCTTGTTGTCAGGGTCTCGGCTGTCAATTGCAGCAGGTGGAGGGATCGGAAGTGGGATCTGCAATGGCATGTGGGGTGGAGATAGTGCCCGCCTTGGATCTCGAGGTCCCGGCATAGCAATGGCCTGTTTAACGACGGGGGTCTCCACTGCGGGGAAACCGACTTGCAACTGACTTGGCCCAGAAACTCGCTCGTAAGTGCGTATGCGTGTGCGTGTGGGTTTGCGTCTTGGCCAAATGCCAACGCACAAAACATGCCATAAATCCACAGGCAGCATATAATTAATAAGGATTAATTGTGCACCAGAACTTGTGCAGCGACAATGCCGGCGACAACACACAGCCATGGACACGGACACAGGCATGGGCAGGGACAAAGCCAAGACAAAAGGACGAGTCGAATGCCTGCGGAACGGGTGGATGGTGGATGTGAATGGAGATGGGGCTGGAGATTGTATGGTCATAGTCAAAATTTAATTAATTAATAGCACAACTTTAGGCGACCTGCATGTGTGTGCTTGTGTGAGCGGCCCAGAATGCAGGCGAAATTGGAGGCGAATCGATAAGCAAAACTCGAACTCGGAAAATTATCTCCGGCATGCGTTGTGGCACAAATATTCTCCTAAAATGTTTGCCTTAATTAACAGATGCAGATCGAGGCTCTTTATTAGAAAGCTAATTGCTAAAATATCCACATTCCATAGAGCAAAACTAAATCAAATAGTTAACTCGGCAGCTATCTGCATTTAGTTAAGTGCATCAGCCGGAAATCGAAACAAACTCAATTTAAAGTTCTCTGTATTTCAATTCAAGTTACTTAACTAATATTAACTTAACATTTAACGGAACCACTTTATTTTTTGTTTCAGCAATAATACATTTTTTATCGTGAAATATCCCTTAACTGAAAAAGATACCTACATAATTTATTCCCCAAAATATCTACTATTTATATTTACAAATTGCAAAACTCCTAATGAATCAATAAACTCCAATATTTTTGCCCAGTTGCCAAATTGTCTCATTTACAAGCTGCAAGGCAATAATTAAGACGGCATTTGGCAGCTACAGAAAATTGTCCGCTTAATTCGAAAGGAAGCGAAACTTTTTTATTAGCTCTGCAATCCCAGCGACTTTGCTCCTCGGCATTTCAATTCCGTGAACTTTTTTATCAGACCTTTTACAGTTTCGTACTTAACTTTGCATTCACTTGGCCATCGCTTTCCTCCGCTTGGCAGGTGAGTGCCGAGGAGGATGGCCGGGAACTGAAAGACGGCAATTAATGTTAAGCCCTTGGCACGGCCCAAAGGATAGTTGAGCATTTGGCGGGGCAAAAGGAAAAAATCGGGAAAAAAAAAACACAAGTGCAGCCGGCCGGCCAGGGGGAAGGTGCAGGGAATGGGTTTTAATTAGGAAAAGTGTTTTATACTCCAATAACATTATGGTAAGCCTTGCAGGATTGAACCCGGAAGTAATGACGCAAGACCTTGCACACTTTAAAATGGAGTTCCAATGAAAATTACATACAATTTAATAAAAATTCAATTCCTAGAATATATGTATTTTTGTTTACACTTGAAGAGCATTTCGGCCTAATAGCTCATACTTCTCGGTATGGAAAGCTACCCAATAGCCATTTGGTATTTATCTCTGTTTACCATACTTTATGCTTGACTGATTTCCACATTAAGTGCGACTATTTTCTTCGCAGAAATATTTTTTATTATAACAACAGACAAACAACAATAAAATTTGCGATACGGTCGCAATTTTAGTATTTTTATTTTTTGCTTATGGCCTCCACAAAATTGTTTTGAACCCACATCCGACGTATTCCTAAGCTTTTTAGTGAGTAAACAAGATTTTTGATGCCGCATAATTTAACCACCGCCCGCCCGACCGCCTGCCTCCCACGGGTAATTTGTTTTTGACGCATTGCTGATAGCGGCGCTGATGATGATGTCATAATTTTATTTTGCCCCCCCATTGCCCGGCCGAAAATCAAAACACAAAGCGTTTAAATTTCAACGATCTATCCGCATTCGATATAATTTGCATAATATTTTAATTTTGCATACTTATTGGCGCATAATTAGGTGGTCGTAGTGTAGGCAGTCGGGGCTTGTTGTTTGGCCTTCAGCTCGAAATATGATGAGAGAGAAAAATATCTGATTTTAATTTTAATAAAATTAACCTCAATTTATTTTCTCGTTAGAAGTAAGAGAATTAATATTAAACATAAATAAATTTGGAACAAGAATTAAATTTTTCATTATCTAATTCTATGAGCTAGTTTTCTTGAGGTCCCAAACTATTAACCCCAACAGGCTGTGGGCGTTCCTGTCCTGCCAGCGTTTAAAAGGAACCTCCCCCTTCCTGTTTTGTGTGTTTCTTTCTTATTTACGAGCTGGCCACACCGGCCAAGAAAAAAGTTCCCCCAAACGTGGGTACGCGCATTTTTAATGGACTCCGCGTAGCTCTCCCGCGACCCCCATTGATACACTCAGACACACAGCGACTGGGTGCAAATCGAACGAACATTTCGGATGCCACATAGTGTTTGTCTAAGATCCACAGTGGTGTCCCTGCGCCATGGACAGCTCTCTGCCGGAGTCGGTCCCTTTCCCGGCTCGGGCTCGGGTTTTTTTCCTGCTCGCGCCAGGACCGAACACAAACACACTCGAGCTGCTGAGCGTTGCCGGATATTGGCTTCATACACCGCCAGCCAATTTTAAATTGCCAATATTGATTTATACGCTGCATGCGTTGCTGCCACATGGGGTACGTAAGCCGTGCCAAGGGGGAGTCCTCGAGTCTTGGAGTTCTGCCTGCCCGGCTCCCTGGTCCCGGACCCTCCGAAGCATTGTTAAGTTGCAATTTTGCAGGTGGCTGTCGGGGATGCATTGCCGAAGACGGACGTGGCCAAAGTAAATGGCCATGGGATTTCAGGTAGTTAACGCTACCAGAATTTATTGGCCAGGCTTTAATAGGTCCACCCGCATGCAATGCAAATGTGCTTCAAAGTACACGGTAAAAGAAATCGCGAGCTAAATATGGAAAACATCAACTACTCAGATTAAATTCAATATTTCATAATAATTTTAATAAATAACTTTCAGTGGAACTAAGATATAAATGCGACCATGCGGCGTATACGTAATATTTTTAATTAAATATTTTTAAAGCTGATCCGATACGTATTTAATATAAAAAAGTAATTATTGGATAATTGTATTCCTTCTGAAATATTGCAGTTAAATCTCTCAAGAGTTTTATTCGCATTTTTAAATTTGAAAATTTAAATTTAAAAGGTTATTTCCAGTGCTGCTCAACCATATGAGTATGTGTGCTGCGTAGAGTCCTCACATATATAATATTACTTAACCAAAATGCAATTGGATATGCCATCAAAGCAAAAAAATTACTTGGCCGCCGTTTCTGCTCGCCATCTCCTTTTAATTTCCTCTACCCATCTCTAAGGCACACACTCCTTGGCTGGTTTGTGATTTCCCAAATCCCATTTAAGAATTCCCTTTGTGGGAGCCAGGGACACACGGAATTCAGTTTCACCCACAACAGTCGAAGAAACTCCTCCTTTGCATAATTCATGCAAAAAATTCAACACTCGAGTCCCACTGAGTTGCTTGTACATTTTCTCAGAGCTGGTCCTGCTCATGCTTATGTCGTCGTTGTTGTCCTTTTAAGGAGCTTGTGTACATGTGCTTTAAGTGCCGATTCTAACAGATAGATGTGAATGTGTCAAGCGAATGTTACCCGTTGCTTAGAGGGTCGCAAGGTGTTTAGGAATGGCAAATGCATGTATTTTATATATATATTTATATGGTTATATTCATAACATTTTGTTATTAGGAGAGGTTCCTTTTCAATTTATAAATAATTTACCTTACTACCATTTTATTTAGTTTCCTTTTTAAATATCTAAATAAATAACGATTGTTTCGTTATGTTGTGTATTATTTGCTGGCTTCAAATTCTCCTATTTTGGCCTCCTTTCAGGCCTTTCGGAACTATTACCTTTCCAGGGCTGCACCTGGGCAATTAAAAGAAATTAATTGCCTGCTTCCGTAATGAACGTCATTATAAAGCTGTCAAGTGCATTCAGTACTGTATTATGACCTGCTCTGACACATAATGATATTTTTCCTTGCTTTTACATTAATCGATTTCTTTTTTTAATACAGCATAAGACTATTGTTTTTATAGCGCACAAAGTGGACGGTTTGGAACCTTTTTATTTAACAATGGCAAAAATAAATAGCAACCTTATTGAATTTTCACATTCAAAGTGGCCGCATACAAAGGGAATTGGAAAAATAATTCGCAAAGCATTCACCACTTAAATATGGCATTAAAATCATTTTAAATCCCCATCAGTCGGGGTATATAAATGTATTAAAAATAATAATACATTTTTTTGAACAACTAACAATGTTTAAAGACTGCGGTCCAGATATATATGTTGAGCTAAGCCTTTTGCTTTCGGAATCTGCCTCAACTTGTTGCAGTAAACACCGTTATTAATGCATAGAGCCAAATTAGGTTTATACATATTTGTCTTGCTTCTGGCCATGAAACAACGAAAAGGATGGGCGAAAGGAAAATAAGCAAAACGAAAAATGGTAATACGTTTTCCATTAAATTTAATTTGCATGGTTTTAGGCGGAATCCGCTTCCGTCTGAGCCTCGTCTCTTTTGGCTGTGGCCTAAATTTCATTACGCGTAAAATATGATTTTATTTTCTCATCCCATTGACATACCTCGGAATATTGGAATTTCGATTTTGCGTTAGAAAAAACATTAGTATTTTTATTTTTTGTTTTATATAAATACATTAAAAAGCGTGTGCAAACATTGCAGAAACAATAACTAAATGAATTAATATTAATTAAAATTCTTTGTGTGAAAGGTCGAGGCATTCTCACTACATTATTATATTATTTAGATTTTTCAGCTTATTAAAAAGTTTCTTTGGCATTGTTTACAAACCTATATTATCTTAAAATATTTATTGTTTTTAAACAAATTATTTGTGAGCTTCTTATTTTAAAACCTGCGTACAATTTAGTTAAGCATTCCACTTTTCTTGGATTTTCATTTCAATTTTTATACATTTCCCCATTTATTAATACATATTCTATGTTTATACAACACTTTTACAGGCTGAGTACAAGGAAGGAATTTTGCATTGACTTTAAAGCGGTCTTTAAGAAAACCCTTGAAGCGATTTCGATATGGTTGTTGAGCAGGAAAAGACCATTGCATTGCCATGGAAATGCTGCAGCATTAGGGGTCTGGCATTGTCCTTACCGCTGTCCGTTATGCGGAAAGGGAGCATCGATGCTGTCCTCGACTTCGGCCCGGGCATCTTCCAGTGCCGCCTTTATTGTTATTTCGCCTGCATCATTATTTCAGTTGGCGCCTTGACTCTGGTAAGTGGAGATGGAGTGAGCTCCCAGTTACCAGTTACCAGTTACCCAGTTCCAGTTGCCGTTCCCAGTTCCCAGCAGGTCCTGCCCACTTGCCGGATGCTGTGGCAGTGTCCCTTGGCATTGTGCGGAGCCGCCTTTGCTGTTGTTGCAGATAAAGATAAATAGTCTCAGATAACGCTCAGTTATTTGCAAACAAATACAATTGCGGTTCATTGATGGCGGTTTCATTTTGCCTTTCGCGGCGAAGGAGAAGCGAGCTGGTCCGGGCCATTATCCTGCGGTTCCCAGTCCCGAACCCTCCTCCCCTGGTCGCTGTTAGTCCTGGTAGTCGAGGCTATTCAGGATCTCCTGGAACACGAATTTGTCGAACGTGTGGCAGATGAACTCTGCGTACCACTTGCTCGCAATACCCAGCCATTTCTACAAAGAGGGAGTCACATTAGTGAAAGGAACTCAACTTAAATTAGCTCAAAGGAAAAGGATAAGAGATGGATACACGATGCCAGAGTCATGAGTGATAAAGATTAAATATTAAATAAATAAAATAGTACGTTATTCTTATAAATAGTACGTTACTTCTTCTGCCTCTTAGCTGTTATATTTTTTAGAACTATGACCACCTTTATAAATAAATATCCTTATTAAGAACAGTCTTTATTCCACTCACCGCTACAGACATGGAACCCTCTGGAGTGAAGCCCCAGTAGCCGTGGGTCACGCCCACGACGAAGGCCGTCAGCGGCTCGTGCTCATCCTCGTCGACCATGTACTTGAGCACGTTCAGGGCCGTGCTCCAGCTGATCCTTCGCTGACGGCGCAGGAAAAGGACATCGCTGACGATTTGCGCTCGATTCAGGACGTGGATGCTGCGGAAATCATCGAAGAGCGTGTCGGCCAGCTGCTGCCAGGTGAGGTCGTCGTACTGGACCCTGTAGTAGCCCATGGCGCGCAAATTGAAGACGATCCACTGATCCTCGGGCACCGAGACGCTCAGCTTCAGGCGCTGCTCGAGCGGACTCATCCAGGCCTTGGGCCGGATGTCGACGAAGTTGGCCTCCGTCTGGACCGTGAAGGTGATGGGTATCCACCAGCGCTCCGGCCTGCTCTCGTTAAGGGCGGGGCTCTGGGTCAGGGTCACGGCAGTGCCGTTCCGCGTAACCGTTACCAGCGGATAGCTGTCCTGCTGGGTCCACGTGTCCATAACGCTCTTCAGCTTGTGCGCGAAGGCCAAGGAGCCCGGCTGACGCTCCAGGGCCAGCTGCAGCGATCGCCATAGGAGATCGGGCGTGCTGCTAGCGAAGGAGTTCTGCCACAGGTGCCGCTGGAGGCCGTCGTAGAAGGTATCGTTGCCCAGGAAGCCGTTCAGCATGTCCACCAGGGCGGTGGCCTTTTGGAACAGGGGCGCCTCCGGCTCGACAAGCCTGGTTGGACCCTGCGGCGCCAAGGTCATGCCGCCAAGCTGCCCCTCGTGCATGAACGCCGTCTCGCGGTAGCGAAGCAGCAGACGCCGCCCCAGACCCGGCGCCAGGTGATCCACGCCCAGAGCCTCGAAGTAGCCGCTGAGTCCCTCCTTCAGCCAGACGTCCGACCACCAGTCGATGCCCAGCAGGTTGCCGAACCACATGTGCGCCATCTCGTGGGCCACCACCTGCAGCGCCAGCATCTTGGACCGCGTCATCGGGCCCTCCCCGCGCTGCAGCACCTCTTTGCTCCGGTAGGCGACGAGGCCCAGGCTCTGCAGCGCCGGCATGGGCAACTTCTCCACCACCAGCTGGTCGATCTTGTCCAGCGGCAGGCGGACCTGCAGCCGCTCCTCGAAGAACTGCAGCAACTGGGGCGCCACGTCGGCGGCAAAGGAGGTCTCGCCCACGTCGTCCGCCCGCGAGCAGGTCCGGAAACGCACCGGATTCGAACTGGCCACCTGGCTGAAGCGGCAGGTGAAGTTGTTCACGGAGAAGGCGAGCAGGTAGGTGGGAATGGCGGGAGTCACCTCGTGGACAGACCACACGTAGTCGGGCAGATCGGGGCTGGTCGAAGTGGAGTCACCGGAATCAATAAATGTAAAGATTCTCTGTATTTCTGTATCAGGACTCACTTTGGCAGTATGGCCCGAACATTCATGTTGCTGAAGCTCTGGAAGCGCTTGTGATGACCCATGGTCACGTTGAAGGTGGCCCTCAGGGCGGGCTCATCGAGGCTGGGCATGGTATTCCTGATGAAGTTCCGCTCGAAGAGGGCCATCGTGTACCATCTGCAGGGAAAGAGGGCGAGATAACCAAGATAACCAAGAAGCCAGCATTCCCTACCTTCTCTGCCAGGACTTTGCATTGGAATAGTGTCCGATGAAGTAGCCATCTTGGCTGTGCTCCTTCAATTTCCGGCCGAACTGCAAGCTCAGGACATAGGACTTGCCCATCGTCAGGCGTCTGTGGAAGGTCAGGATCATATATTCCCGATCCTCGTTGAACTGCACCATCGTCAAATTCACGCCCTCCGACCTATGCAGGGTGATGTTCCTTGTCTTCACGCTGACCCTGCCCACATGGAGCACCACCTGGGCGGTGGCTATCTGCACATAGAGGGAGATGTTCACTGCGCCCTCGTAGCGGAAGTCTGAGGAGTCCTCCAGGTGCGTTATCAGCCGCAACTCGTAGTGGAAGGGCACCACATCGACGGGCAATCGTGGCTTGTTGTAGAGCATCGACTCGGCTGAGCCTGCCGGTGGGCAGAGAACCAAGAGTACCGAGAGTAGTAGTAGCTGCAGGACTCCATTAGAGTGAATTGGACATATCGGCATGCTGATTTGATACTTTCTTTCGAGAGAGAAAAGCTCTAAAAAAGAACACTAAATTTTACAAATTTAAACAAACAGACAATTTATGAGAGTTCTGACAAAGGGAGAATCGTGTACTGCTTTTAATTGTGTGTGTTTTTTAAATAATTTATGATCACCAGAAAGTCACGTTTTCTGTGGATGATCAGCCTTATCTTTGGTCAAATCAATGGGAATACTTCTTAATGGTTACCGTTTCCTTGGGGCTCCGGAACTGCGGGTTATTTTAAGGGACCATTTCAGGGGAGCAGGAAGTGAGGAAGAAGGGATTCAAAAGTAAAAGTTACACTCGCAGGCTCGCAGGCCATCTTGGCAGCGTCTTGACTTACTTTCCAGCTTTCACTTGCGGCCTGGCAGAACTTTTGCAACTTTCTGCGTTACGTGCGTGTGTCGATTTGCCTATGTGCGAGTGTCTGTGTGTCTGTGTGTCGGTGCGTGTGTGGGCCGAGCGCCAAAAAGTATGTTAAGCACTTTGGTCCCACTTTGCAGGCGCACTTTTGGCACAGCGTCGAACAGCCATATAGCTGAAGCCCTCGAACGCATACGGATACGTATTCGTATCTGGCCTGCGATTTATACGTGCATGTAATATGTGTAATTTATGACTGGCGGGATACGGGATGTGTGCGCTTAAATTATGTGCAAAATGCTCACAAAAGCCGCCTGGCTTTTGGGGGCTAACAAACTTTTACTCAAAACTTTGGCCGTAGCCCCTTTGCCGACTGCCAGGATATTGACAGTCACGTGTGGATTAGTTATTTGAGCTGGAGCTGCATATGGGGTTGCACATTCTCCCACGACGTGTTGAATGGGATTCGTAGATTTCCTGCTTAAAGATAAAAATAAATTCAAGTACTCACTGTTTTCATTTAAAGGGGGTTTTACGCTCAGCTTAGTTTTTATTTATCGAAAATAGAACGAAATGCAAATACAATAAATGATATACAAATACACAGAATACATGGAAATATGCTTTTGAATATTGTTCAAAATCTATTTTAGTTTTTGTAAGTGAAATGAGTGTATTTAGTGGTATACAACGAAACGAAAGAAAATGGTATCAAGGTAATGGATTTTATATAAATTCTGAACATAACAAGGAAGCCTATGCTAACAGTAACTATAGTTACCACAAAGGCGAGTTAAATAAATAAGAAAATCCCATTTCTTTCGCCCAAAATGGAAACCAGAAGAATGCAAGAATGTGGGAGTTCCAACAGAGAAGAGTGATCATAGGTGGTGGGCCCTCCCGTCTCCCGAAATAACCAGGCTCCATCGGATTATGCTTTATGCCCCTCTCGCTCTGCTCCGGACCCTAAATGAATTTTCATTTCCAATTACTTTACGATTTTGCCTTTGTGTGCCTGATGACTTGTCCCTGTCCCCTCTCCGTCCCTGATCCCATCCCCGGCCGCCTCTGGTGGCATTACAATTCGATTTCCTAATTTTCAATTTTACACGTTTGGCAAACACTCGAGTCGAACAGCCCAGATCGAAAACAGGACGGGCCCCCAGAGCCCAACGTAGCCCTCATCCAAGCGCATCCGCATCCGCATCCACATCCGCATCCCTTTCAATCGCTACGCTATCCGTATGCAATGCCAGGCCAGAGACTTTTGAGAAATTTTAATTAAAATTGAGTTTTCTTGCATTTAATTAAAAGCTTAGCTGGCGCGCATGAAAAATGAAAGAAGCCAAAGAAAAACTGTGCTCGATGCGGCAGAGGCAGGAGCAGGAGCAGGGGCAGGGCACTCGAGTAGAGGAGCATGCACTCGCTGCACCAGAGATATGGGAATCATCATCCTCAGCCGGCCAAGCAGCATCCATTGGCCAACTCCCATCGCCAAAGGAAGCGGAGTCGAGAGGATATTTTCCTCTGTTTACCCAGGGCGGGGACGAAGGCAGCCCTGCGCCCGGAACCGGGGCTAAATGCAACACTGACAGCTACTGTCAAAATAAGCAACTAATCTCTCAGCTGCAATATTGTTTGACAGGCTCACAGCTCGCACACAAAACACAAACAGGCGGGGGCTCGGACCCCCAAAAGTGCTATTTAAGGGCGGACTGCTGGCTGTGCAATTGATTTTCACTGCAGACAATTGCCCGAAATTTCAGCCATGGCTGCTTCTGTGCAACAATCATCAGCCAATTGGATTTTGGGGCTGCGGCAGGCTAATTAAGTTTTTCAGCCCCACTACCCACAATCCCCTCGAAAATGTGCCTATGCCGCAACATTTTCCACTATTTCCGGCCACGAAAATGCATAGCCATTGCGAAGCGGAAGTGGCGGCCAATTGGAAAGACTCGCTATGCAGTTTTTGTAATCACATTTCAAATGAATAATCCTGTAATTTCGAAATCTTAAGAGTCGATTCCATTACAAGATGTACGCGAAAGTTGAGCACAGCAGACGTCGACAGATGATACTTTTAGACTAAGCTTCAAATCTTTGAACTTGAATTTATTTTCAATTTTTCAGTTTATCAATTTTTAAACTTACATATCTAAAACAGATTTATAAAAATTAAAACATTTAAAAAAAAAAAGTGTTTAAAGACGCTTTACATTGTTAGCTCTTTGTGATCATTTATTCTATTAAGAGGACGACTTACATACATTTGGACGTCATCAGTATACATATGAATGTCACAGTTAGACAAGAAATCGGGAAGGTCATTTATATATGAGTATAAGGTGAATAGCATAGGGCCAAGAACAGAACCTTGCGGAACACCACGTTTTAGAGATAAAAACGAAGACAAAATATATGAAAGAACAACTGATTGGCGCCGATTATGCAGGTAAGTCGTAAGTCTAAGAGCAGTATCCGAGAAATTATATAAATTGATTGTTTATTACATAGCATTTTATTTTCTGAAATAAAGTCGTTTATTTGTGCCGCCATTAGGTTCTTAAACATTTTTGATAGGTAGGGTAAAATTGATATGGGCCGATATTCGTTATTTTTCTTTGGAATTGGGAGTGAGTATTTTTGCAATTTTCGAACTATCTGGAAATACGGATGTCGTGATTGCTGTGTTAAAAATGTAAGTAAGAAGGCCTGTTATTCTTAGAAGCAAAATCTTGATAAATTTAGGGTTTACTTCGTCAAGTCCAGTGGCATTAGATTTAATTTTAAGAATACATTCAAGGACATCGCATTGACGGACACACACAAACCTAAAACTATTATCACAGATATACTGTCAGTAACTTCAGGTACATGGCATTCTGTGAATTGTTAGTTCTATAGGGGTAGTTTTTGGTTTGCATTCCTCAACTTTTGATTACTTTCCACGTCTGCGTAGAAGAATTTGCATTGGTAAGCTTGCGGCTGTAAAAAATAGTTTTGGCTGAATCAATTAAGCCTTTCACTTCTTTTCTTAACATTTTAAAAGTGGGATAAAGTGCTGATGCCTTTTCAGATGGCCGAAAGATTTTGCTTCTGACAGGTACAAATTTATTATTAAAATAGCTAATATTATTTTGAATTAAGACAACTGATTGAAAATTTTAAATACCACTACAATTACACAAGTCAAATTCCGCGCTCAGAAGGTCAGTCTATATTCTTAAAATCCCTATAAATTATTTCATTGTCAAGAAACAGTAGTTCAAAATAATAGGTCAAGAAGATAATGTCATGTTTAGAGAAGGACGGCACAATTAATTGGTCATATTCGAGTATAAGTACTTTTTCAGTACACGTATTGATCACAAAAAATAAATCTAGTAATGTGTTGCGTGATTTGGTAAAGTGAGTTGGAAGAGAATAATTTACCAAGTTGATTCGTAGTGATTTCTTATTGTCCTTAAGGTTAGATTCTGTTAGCGTATCACATTTAATACCACCTACTAATATAATATTTGAGTAGATTATAGATTTACGAGAAAGCAAATTGATCAAGTTATCATAATTGACATTAAATTGATGGCGATATATGGCACCAACTAATATTTTCTCAGATGTGCTCCGACTGCTTAATTCCAGAAATATATATTCTATTTCACTTTTCCCAGAATTTTTACATATACACTTGGTAATTAATTTATTGCTGACATAAATTTAAACTCCTCCCTCATGACTGTTAGGATCAGAACGAAAAATATTGTATCCTTCAAACGAAACTAATGAATCACATAAATACGGGACAAACCATGTTTCAGAAATACAAATAACATCCACGCACGAATTCACAAACAATAAGTAAGAAAGCTACAGTCGACTGTGCTCGACTGTGAGATACCCGGTTCCTAAACGTTTGTGTTCTACACTGAAAGGCAATTTTAAATTGTATATATATTATATATTTTCATACTCTACTTCGATACCTCTCAAAATAAATCGCCTCTTGAATTAGCTCCCGACCTAAACAATTTAATGTCGTACTTAAGTATGAATGGTACTTTTTATAAGGACGCATAAAAAATGTATTATTGTATTTTTTATCGTTTCTTACTCTATTCTTTTGTCATTTCTTCTGCAGTTGGCGCTATTGTATCGGGCGGCCAAGGCTCGAGTGCGCCACCTGTCGGCTACAGCTTGCAACAGCAGTGTCTTAGGGGTTGTCTTAAAAGTCTCACATTTTTGGTAATATCTCCCATGTTTATTATCCGATTGTACTCAAATTTTCAGAAAACGTCCGCACAAGCCTTATAATTTATTCTATTTATTTACTTTAAACTACAAATAAATAATATAGCTTTTTTAATATATAGGGTCGAGGATTTCTCCTTCTGACTGTTACATACATTATCGGTTGGCACTAACTTGTAATATCCTTGTACCATATGGGTACCGGGTATAATATCTAAACACTTCTATTTTCTTTGTCAGACTCTGCTCACTTATATGACATATTTTAAAACCAGATATCTGCTTCGTACGAATTCTTAACACAGCATGTGTATTCGATTAAAGTAAGTAAAGTAAGTTTGACGTAATTTAAATTAATACTCAATAATAAACCCATGCAATGAAAATCAGTCAGATTATTAAATATTTATATTATAAACATAATAAACAATGTTTGTATACGACAACGGTTACCTGAATTGGTTGAGAGAATTCAAGATGATTACACATACTGCTGGTGGACGAGAAGGCAATTCTCAATAAATAAATATACAAATAAAAATAGTCAAATCAATAAATATATAATAAATAAAAAACAAAATAAAACAAATATAAAAAAGATGTTTTGGCTGGCACCTTGAGCAAAGGAAGTTGGAAGTGGAATAAGCGCTTTAAAGAAGGTGCCAGAGTGGTGCATTTGTAACCGATACTCGCCATTGGAAGAAGCTTCATTCTAACATCGACATGGTCTCAAAAATGTAGGAACCAGGCACCAAAATAAATGTCTGGATCCTTTGCCAATAAGGAAGAACTAAAAAAAATCAAGCCGATGGAGCCAACGGTATAGGCAAAGGAATCTATACTTAAAAATGGGCTTCCACAATTATGTATATAGAAGATTATTGAGCATCTCGTCAAGTGGTTTCTCCCATTATTAATAATTCCCCAGCCCGGGCATCGAAAAATGCCATAACAATTTTCTTGTGTCCACCAACTGACCAGCCAAGCGATCAATGGCGACCCCTCCTGCAGCTAAAGCCACATAATTGTTTTAAATTTTTCATAAATTCTCCCGCAAAATGTTGCACGATAAAAATGCGGCACACAAACCCAGCTGTCGTAGGTAAATTTTCGAGTCTTGGCTTTCCAGCGCCAACGAGCCGGCACTCCTCGAGATCCGGCGGCCAAGAGCCGAGATCCGAGGACTGTGAAAAGGGGAACGGGGAACGGGGCACAGGCACCGACTGCAGCGATAGCATAAATAGTTTAATATAAAACGCAGACAAAGGCCTGGACCAGAGCCCTTAGCTCATCTCATGCCCGCATAGTTCGTGCAGCTCGCTGCCGAAGTTTGTGAAGCGTTTCTTTTGTCCTGCGGCAGGAGGGAAAATATTTAATGCACCCACAATATTTTGCTTGGCTGGCAAGTGATAATGCACCCGCCTCGGGCCGCAAAACTGCATGGCCCCCATTCTCCAGGGGCTGTCTTGGCCTTTGGCAGGATTACAAAGGACCGGGCCACCGAGCTCCGAAGCCACGAATATCCGAAGGACGACCAAAGTGGGAGCCGGTCGTCAAAGGAGCCGATTCGTGTTTTATATGCATATTCAACAGTGTGGAAATAATAAAGCCAACTTGCCGACAGTTATAGTTGCTTCTCCAGTTGTCTAGAGACAGTCGGGCTGCCGGAATCAGGAGGCAGGAAGCCGGAAGCACTCATTGCCGGCCTAGGCCAGACATGACCAGTCTGGGAAGGGAGGATGCCGAGTCCTTGGACACTTGGCTCTTTTCCTGGAATCAATGAAATGCTCACTATTTATAGCCGAACACCCGAACAGTTATCAGCTATCATATTTCATTGGGCCTTGTTTGTACTCCCGAAGTTAGCTACCTTTCTGGTTTAAGTACAGACTGGACTTTGACTAGACCTTGAGTCTGCAAAAGTCTAATTTGACTCGCCTTATTCAAATATACAAATAAAATGTAATTTTTATATTTCAACAGCATACCATCGTGAGTTATCAATTCGTTTTATGCACATCAGCAGCTCTCACAGTGACATAATTAAATATGCGTCTCCTGCGAGGGCGAGATGGCAAAAGTCGACCGAATGACGATTAGCTGATTTGTCATTCAGGACACGCTTTAATCGAACCCACCGGTCGGTCCTGCATTGCCGAGCCACCGAAATTGAAAGTGACATTTATGACACAGACGTTGCCGGCGCGACAGCATCGTTTCCATCAGCGGCATTCCTCTGACGAAGCACTGCAGCATTTCGTCCTGCGTCCTGTGGCACTGATTTGAATTCTGTCAACAATTTCACAGCTCGACGACATCTGAGAAGGTGGAACGAGGCGCTGATTGGCCGTCTCATTGGGGCATTGGGGCGGGAAGCAGAGGCAAATTTAATTGTTGTCAATCTGACATTGCCAAATTAGAGCTGGCTGACGGCTGTCTCTGTTCGTTTTCGTTTTCGTTTGGCATTGTTGTGTCCTCTGGCAAGCCGCAAGTTCTTTCTCCCATGTCTTGCTGAATAATTTTGAATTTATATCTATAGATATATGAGGGATTGTTCATTTTATTAATATATTTCATTTTAAATTATTTATTACATTTAAAGTAGTACCTACCATTCCCTCCAAATATTACGAACCGAATTAAGAATAAATGCTCTCTCTGTGCATAAAGGGGTTGTGGTTGGTTTAAAGAAAACTTTTTTTCCCGGGAAGGCAGTGCTATATGTTCATTATATATCCCGCTGTCTATCCCCCTCGGCACTCCATGACAACTTTTTCTTTATTTCAATGTCACGGCTACAGAAAATTGCAGGCATATCGTGCGGTCCTGCTCCTGACATTGCCAACTCTGTGGGCACTCCTAATTTGTGGTCCTCTTTTTGTTTGCCGTGCTTTTCTCTCCAGCAATATTGTGATTTGGGCCATAATTATTTTTCTGGGTCCTTTCAGAAATGCACGGGACGTGAAAGGCCGCCCGCCCCGCCCCTGAGTGCATTTGGGCCCCTCCTGCGACTGATTCCCCAGGATGTGGCAACATTTCGCTTGTCACGCAAATGTTTCGTGTCAGATTTTCCCTGCTCCGGCTAGTTTCCTGCAGGAAATATTTTTTAACCGCATATATACGTACATGTACATACCTCTGCACCGTTTGCCATATTCTTCATAAAGGCCTTTATGTATGCAGCATTAGTATGTAAGAGCCATGCTCGTGGAAACAGCGCAGCACGTCGACGGTCCACTTGCAGGATGTCGGCTACCCACTGCCAACTGACCCATGTAACAACTCATTTTTGCAGGAGGACTCGTCTAGATGGCCATACTGCTTCGGGATCTGCGGGACATTTCGCAGAAAATAATAGATTTAAGTTAGGAAGCCGTCCACAATATATATTTAAATAAAGAAATATTTGTGCCCATATTATTATTATATCTATTGGCATCTCTAAATTTATTGTGAGAAACTATTTGATTTTTATTCCAGTCTGGCTCATTACATATTTATTTTAAAAAATAGTCAATGGCCCTGGCAGCTAGTACTATAAGTTTATATGTTAGTTTTAGTTTTATAAACAACTTTAAATTTATATAAAATAAAAATAAAAATTATTTTAAAAAATCCTTATAGCCTCAGAAAATATAAGTTCGATTTATTAACATTTATTTGTCATGTTGTATTGATTTAGTATCTTATCAGTTGGTTAAAAAACAAGTTCCATTTATGTCTGGAATGCACTTTAGTCACTATCCCAAGACACTGTGCATTTCTCGCAGCACGTTCTCCCGGTCGCCAGCTATATTTTTCAATTTGTAAACATATCCTGCGGTGCCGGCGCTGAGAGCCGGTCTGAAAGGGGGCGGCATTAGCCAGCATCTGGCCACACCCACACCCTCGCTGCGTCCGCGGGACGAAATGCATTTGCTTCATTTGTTTGGCGTGTATTTCATGTCAACTTAATGTTTATTAGAAAACGTCTGCTCAAATTGCAGGAGCCAGCGAGGGGAAGGCAAAGGACGCAGGACGCGGCTCCCTGCCCCCCAGTTTGCAGCTGTCAAACGATGCCAACCTTGCGCAGGGAGCTCATTCATCAAGCAACGGAAGCAGACCAGAAAGCAGTTTTTAATACGCTATTTTGCGCATTTTTTTATTATTATTATTTTTTTTTTTGCTTAGTACTTCCAGAGTCAACTTGAATTCGCGAACACAGCTGGGGGATATTTAATCGGCATCCCTCCGTTTGGCTGTCATGAGAGCTGAGCTGCGGACTTATTCTTTGATGAAGACGATTTGTTACTCACAAAGGGTTGAAAAAATATATATATACATTTTGGGTAAGGTCACGACAGTTTTTTTGAATGGATTGCTGCTTTGTACAACTGAAGAGCCCTAGGATAAATTGTTAACAATTTTAAACTGTTAAAAACCTATAAACTTATTGGTTTTTGCAGTGCAACTTATTCCAAAATATTGAAAAACTATTTTTAAGGTTCTTTGAAAACTGTGATTTCAGGCTTGACTATGAAGAGTTTATTTACATAATAATAAGCCAATAAAATGTATTATTTATAATCTTTTAGTCCTTTAAAAAAGGTTTTTAAAAAACCTATAAAGTTATTGGTTTTTGCAGCGCAACTTATTCTTAAATTTTGAAAACTATTTTTAAGGTTCTTTGAAAACTGTGATTTCAGGCTTAACTATAAAGAGTTTATTTACATAATAATAAATCTATCAGATCTAATCTAATAGATTAATCTGATAGATTTATTATTTATAATGTTTTAGTCCAATAAACAACTAATTGTTACGGCTTCAAGCTGCCTTAGTAGCCCAGGTAAATGTTCTTCTTTTGTAGATGGTAGTTGATCCAGCCGCGCAACATGGACACGTCGGTGTAGACGCTCGGGATGGTATCGGTGCCGCAGGCGGCGCCAAAGGTGACAATTCCTGCCTGCTCGAAGCGAGTAGGATCCTGGGGCAGAGGACACACAAGCGGCGAGCCGCCGTCGCCCTTGCAGATTGCAGCCTTGTGATGGGGGCTTTCGGCGCATACCGCATTAGTTGGAACAGGCTTTTGCCATAGCTCCTGGCACAAGGTCTTGTCCAACATGCGCACGTCCACCTTCTTGGGCACACTGGGGTAGTCCTCCGAGTGTGCCTCCATCGGGCCCCAGCCGTTGAAGAAGCAGCGTTGGCCGACGAGGGACCTGTTCGGCGGCGGCAGACACACTGTCCCGATGTTACGCTGCACCGGGAAGGAAGCTTTCAGGATGAGCAGAGCAATGTCGTTCTCTCCGCTGAACGAGTTGTACTGCTCATGCAGGATCGCCTTTTCCACCCCGAGGTCCACATGACCAGGAGTTTCCGCAGTGCTGGAGACATTCCACTCGCCGGCCCGCACCAGCAGGTCGTCTTCGACAGTGCCGCTAAGGATGTGATCGGCAGTGAGGACTACGTTGGCCGCGATCAGGGAGCCGCCGCCAATGTAGCGGGTCAGCCCATCCCTCCGATCCAGAACGGCCACCATCCAGGGAAACTCACCGGGTCGCGCAACTCCTTGACCGATGCCGCGGTCCCGGCCATAGCTATTGTACCTGCCACCGTCAGGCGCCTGCATGGAATGTTTTGAGAATGTTTCGCCTTCGGCACTATCTTGTCCAGACTCACCTGTCCATAATTTGCGTTTTTGCGATAGGCGGCACAGCAGATCAGCAGCCCCAACAGCAGCACCCAAAACAGCGTCATTACTCGGCCGGGAGCTCGGAGAGAAATGAACTCGAGCGTAATCGAAAAGACCCGCGAGCTCGGCTGCGAGCTTAGTCATTATCAGTGTGGTTATATTAACATTTAAACTCAATTCTGGGAACTGAAAAACCAAAGTTCTCTTTAAGTTAAAGACACACAGACACTTGACTATTGTCCTTTATTGGTAGTTTCAGAATTCAGAAAATTTCGAAGGTTACTTTCTTGTGGTGGAAAGTCACAATGGCTAACTACTCAAAGATCTTATTTTTGCTCAAAAGCAATATGACCTAATGAAAAATAAATACGTGCAGTTTTCTTAATTTAATTTAATCATAAATGTCTGAGTATGTATTATAAAATAAGAATATTTGTTTTATATTTACTATTAGCATACAATCGATTTGTTTTTGAGCCTTTTCTCATTAACCCCTCCCATGGTATTTAGCGTAATTCGTTCTTAATAATAAAATGCCGGGTTATCAGTAATGAATATATAGACAAAGATTATATGAGTATAGGTATGTAAATACTTTAACTGTATAGTATTTATGTTAACATAACATATTCTGTCGCGGCGTCATGAGTCTAATCAACGAAATATAGAAATATATACCCGAGACGGTAGTCAGTAGCCAGCGAGTCTCCGCCTTGCCATGTTCTATTTAATAGCTTTTCCAAGAATTCAATGTATAATAACAATATTATGCCAAACGCCATTAATACTCTCGGTTTTCTGTGGAAAAATAAGAAATTCAATGAAAATATGAGTTTTATGTTGATAACAGTTCTTGCACTGACGCTGCTGAGAGGTGCCTTCGCGGAATCAACAAAAGATAGCGGCGATTCCGATCATTTTAATATATTGTTTAAATTAAATGAGGGATCAAACCCAACCACAACGATATCAACACCGCCATTAACTAATACATCGAAAAAGGAAACTTGAATCAGACGATGCGGCCTGCGCATGGAGAAGATATGAGTGAAACGGGCCGAGTGCTCGACGACTAGGAACAACAGCCCCAAGGTAGTTGTGGACCTACCTCGAGGCCTGCTGCCATCCCAGTGATACGGTTAGTAAGTTGAACCCAGAATAATTCGCAAATATTCTGCTTTCTGTTAATTTTCAGCTTCTTCCCATCAATCCATCGATTCCCTCCGAGTTTCTGCAGTGCGGGATCAGCAATGTGGGCGGCATTATCATGTGTTTGAAGGGCGCCTGGAGCTCCGGCAGCAATGGAGTTACCTACCTCACCGACATTAGGCAGTACAGTGCCACCCCGCGAGTCTGAACATTTCTTAATATGGGCTCTAACTCATTCTCATTATGAGAATTTAGCAATTACGAAAGAAATATACATTTATTTCAATTTAAATTCGAAGAAGAACTTTGTCAACTTCAATTAATTAATTTAGTTTGAATTAATTTGTCAGCATCCCCGGCCGCACTCGGCGCCCTGGCAGATGTCGCAGAGGGATGAGTCCACCTGGTAGTACTCGGTGCATCGGCGCTCGGGTGCGTAGTAGTCGTAGAGGACGATGTAGGCCGGCCGCTGCTTGGCCACGGCGTGAATCCTGGCTGCCACCACGGTCAGGCACTCGGGGTAGCCGGGGGTCAGGTTCTCGAAGTAGACGATCACCTGGGAGTCCGCGTTCTTCGTCTCCACGCGCTGCACGCGGCCAACTGACTGGATCTTGGCGAGGGCGTCGGCGTCGCTCACGTAGCCGGAGGGCAGCTGGATCTCCATTAGGGCCATGTTAGAGTTCTTGCCCCTCTTAGAGGCTTCTCGGGGCGTGTACTCGGCGCAGATGTCCAGCACCAGGCGGTCCCTGGGCGAGTCCTTTATGGTGGGCGTGACCCGGAAGCTGGGCTCCGTCTCCTTGGCGACAACGTTGTAGCGGTACGCGAGCTGGACGAGCGCTGAACCGTTGCCGCTGGCCGAGAACTGCACCTGACGAGCCGACTTGGGCATCACGCGGGACTGGAGCTTCAGCGCCTTCTCTGGTCCCACGTGAATGGCAGACTTGGGTCCGAGGGCGTGGGCAAAGGAGATGTCCATCATCCCTACCGGCGACCTGGCCTGAAGCGAGAACTTGGTCAGGGCCTGCAGGCCCACAACCGTGTCCTGGGAGGAGGCGAAGCCCCCGTTGCTGTTCCGCTGTCCAATCAGCCACTGGACAATGGGCATGGGGTCTGTGGCCATGCCGTTCTCCAGCATGGCGAGCAGGATGTAGGAGGTGATCTCGACGTTCTGGCTGGCGCTGTCGGGTGACTTGGACCACCACTTAAGGCCCTTCTCCCTTCTGGCCATGCCATCAAGCCTGGTCAGAAGAGCATTGCCCTTATTGTTGTCGGCCAGTTGCAGAGCCAGGGCGGCGATGGCCAGAGCATGCAGGTCATTCGACCTGTCCACCTCTGAGGCAACGAATCGTACGGCCTTGTCAATCACATGCCTGTACTTCGGGACGTGTTCCTGCAACAATTAATTGAGAGTTATGAAAGGACATGATCATCAAGATGACTGAGCTTACCTGGTTCTCGAAGAAGGCCAACAGAACGTACGATGTCAATGCCAGGGGACTGCCATGATGATTGTCGAATAACTGACCCAGTTCCCAGAACTCTCCGCTTGGCACTTGTCGACCCGCCAGGAAGTCGAGTCCTGCTGCCAGAATATGGGGATCGATGAAAGTGTATTTGGTGGCCTGGTGGAAGGAGCGGATGACGTATGCGGTGAGCCAGGTGCTCCCCTTTGCGCCCCCGGATGCGCCAAAGGCGCTGTAGGAGCCGTCACTGTGCTTGTAGGTCAGCTCACGCTGGTAGCCAACTATCAAGAAGTTCCTAGCCATGGCCGCAATTTCCGGATCTTCGCGGTGGATGGCATCCAGGTAGCGAAGGACCAGGATGTTGGGCACGAAGTTAAACATGTTTTGCTCGCCACATCCACTGGGTAATCGAACCAGCTCGCCCAGATGCTCGAGAGTGGGGGCCTGGATGTCCCCGCCCACCTCGACCACCACCACCTCGGACTCCTCCACGGCATCTATGGGTATATCCACCTCCAGAGTTGTTTCAGCCTCAGAGATGTGTCGACGATGTAACCGGCTATTACCGTTCAGGTTCACGAGAACTGGTCGGTTCACGTACTTGGTCACGCCATCAGGCTCCACCTTCAGCACCTGGTGGATGGTGTCCCCGGCCAGCGACGAAATGGCGGTGATCTTCAGGGTGGTCAGACCCACCTTCTTGGGCCGGATCATGAACGAGAGGCTCCGCCCACTGTTGGCGGGAATCGAGACCCGCTTGACTCTCTGGTTCTGGCTCATGGCCTTCGCGGCGTTGGCGTTAATGGCCTCGGCGAACTCGTATCTCTGCTCTGAGTTGTCCATCGTCACAGACGCCTGAACTGGCTTGTCCATGTAGTTGAACACCACCACCGGAATGGCAATTACCTCACCTGGAGAGTAGCGAATTTCGGTTTAGAAAGGTTGTTCATTTACCATTTATATATATATATATATATATATATTGTGAAAGCCTGTATCCGTTCGATTACACCTTTACTACCTACTTTACCAACCCTAAGCCATGTATTTGAAAAGGGTAACCAGATTCATAGTCCAGCACTCTACCCACCGTTCCACGGCGGCAAATGAAACAACAGCATCGAAAAGTCAAGTACTTAAAAACAACTTTGAGTCTTGTCTCACTCATATTTTGTTGTCTCCCTTAGAATCAGTTAAGAAAGTGCTAGGTGGTTCGACGGTTATTAACCCTAGGCTCAGTTAAGTAAGTAGAAGTTGAGTAGGTACAGTACTACAGGGTAGAAATAAATATCGTAAAGTTTTCTCTGACGAACCTACCTCGTTTCACAGAGTACGGCAGGTTGGTTGATATAAAAAACGGCTTGAAGACTCGGACTCTGGTTGGACTCTTGGTCAGGGCAATGCCCGATTGGGGATTCAGGGAGAATCCAGTGATTACCCACGAGGTAATGGTGTCGGGGATATTCGCCATCAGGGTGTCATTATTTAAATCAAAGCTATGGGTTAAATGGGTCAGATGGAGCGGCTACTACACACAACTGGGGGCAGTCTTACTCTTTAATGTTTGAAAACAGCCAGGTTTCCGGGAACAGCTTGCGGACCGGAGGTGGTGCCTGGGGGTCGGTTGCTTGCCCAGTCGTTGGTGGAGCAGAGGTGGGATCTGGTATCATGTAGATTTTAATTATAATTAATTGAACCATCGCTGGGTGGCTTAAGCTGGGTTAGCTTACCTGATCCTATGTGAACTCCGAATCCACGAACATTATACCTACTGCGACTACAAGTGCCTTGCCCTTGTGAATACAAGTCTCAGTGTTAGTAACATTTATGGAATACAAGGGAGACCCAACTTACCCGACTTTCCGCCGTAACAGGTGTTCTCTGAAAGCAATAAAGTTAATATAGTTTCGCGAATCTCCATTTCATAGTCTTACCCCTGTTATCATCGGTGTGTATATTGGCATTGGTTATGGTCACCAGGCCGGGCGAGGAAAACTTGCCAAGGTTGTTGAAGACTTGGTCCCGGCTGAGGTCGTTGCCGGACCTCAGGAGCAGAACACTCTGGTCCACGCCCAGGAGACCCACGAAGGAGTGGGGATCGGTCCTCACTCGCAGACTGACTGGCTCGCCGGGCTCAGCACTTTGCGGGGCTGTAATTTCGATCTGTTGGGCAGTGTCAAAGGTGAGTGGGGTCGATCTTCGAAAAGAGGTTTCGGGTGGTATCCTACCGAGTTTCCAAAGTCCTTCTCGAAGTCGACCTTCCTCTCATCGAAGCGCATGATCCCGTCCACTACGTAGTGCACGTAAATAGTGGCCTGGGGAACCATATCAAAGGTGGGCATAAACTTAATGTTCCGACTCCTTTGCCCGGCCTCCACCGACACATACTGGTTAAAGAGGATGTTGCCACGAGCGACGATGGTGAACATGAAGTACGGCAGCTCCTGGGTCGAAATGACATCGAAGGAAACCAGCTGCCTCAGCTTGGGACTGAAATCGAAGGATATACGAAGGTATTACAAGGAACCGACCTGGCACACTCACCTAATTGTGTTCAGCTCAATCTTGAGTGATTTGTCGAGCCTCGAAACGGATTGTATGTGGGGCTTGGCGTCCTTGAATGTAACGGTCACTTGGCAGCTGCTGCATGCAATATCGGGCAGCATTATCCTTCCAGTGGCAATGCCATTCGCGTTCAAGGGAGCGGAGACACTCCGCGGAAGCCCGCAGCACGAGAAGGAGAAGAGCACATTCTCTGACGAGTCGCTGACCGGGGAACCATCCACATTCTTGACGACAATGGGGAACAGAGAGTACTTTCCCGTCCTGTAGCTTTGCGGCCAAAATACGGACTCCAGCCGATAACGGTGCTGGTGGAGGGTCACGTAGTTCGAGCCGTTGTGCCGGAGGTCCGTCAGCTCCTCGGTCACTGTGGCCACGATTTTCAGGGGAGACTGGTCGGTGGCCGCGAAGGGCAACTCAACATTGACCTGCCCGTCTATGTCGATGGTCCGCTCCTGCGACGTGCCCTCAATCGAGACAGTGGCCCTGCCCTTGACCGGCTTTCCGAATGTGTACTTGGCCCTGATCGACGCCCTGAGGCTGCCGGCGCTGGCCAGCAAGTCGTTGGCCGTGTGCACAGATACCTCGAACTTGGGCACCACGTACTTGTCCACCACGAAGGACTTCGTCTCGCTGCCTTCGTCCTGGAGGGAGACTGCGATTGTCCAGTTGCCCAGCACCGGCTGGTCGGACAGCCTGAGCTCTCCAGAGTAAACACCCTTGGTCGGCCGAGCATCTAGGACTTGGGTTATCTGGTTGTGGTCCCCGTCGTGGATCTCAATCTTGATGGGCTTGTGGATCCTGGCCGGTTGGGTGTGTCTGTCCAGGAAGAGTACTCGGAACTGCACGAGGTCGGCTGGCTTGTAGGTGGCCTTGTCCGTCTGGATGTACATGGAGGTGCCATCCTCGACGTACTTCAGCTGGGCGCTTTCCTTGAACACGATCCCCTCCAGGCCCTCAGCCGTCAGCTGATAACTTCCGCCGGGGAGCTTCGGAATGGGAAAGGCAACCGTGTACGTGGTCTTGGGCTGAAGCCGGACCTCCTTGACCTTGGCATAGGAGGGTCCACTTAGAGTGACCCTGATTCGAGCGGGACCATCCGCCTTATGCAGGGCAACGGCAACGTTGTAGTTGACATAGGGCCTTATGGTGTCTGTCCCCACAACGGAATAGGTGCTGCAAACAGAGGCAAGAGCTCCACGATATACACAGTATTAATAAAGCATTCTTAATGCTATATTTCGAGTCAATTCTATAGAATCGACATTTCTCCAAACACTTAATTTGAAAGGGGCTATGTTTACGATTTCAAGTGATCTTAAAGGGTTACACCCCTCGCGGTATAATAAAAATGGTATAATAATAACTATTATATTGAATATTATAAGAAACATTAATTGCCCTCCTTGAATATTATGTTCTTTATGTTTAAAGATTTATGAAAAACAATTTTATTAATTGTCAGCAGACAGTGCCTGCTCAAAGTAATCACTTTCACCTCGAAGAACATTGGGTTATCACCATGAATAAGAATTAAAGAGTGTGGATGATTGAGGAAAGTATAAATTTATACACTCTGGCTGGCATTAACTCTCTAAGCTCGATGAAAAGTCGTACCAGCTGGTTAGAGAAGTATCATTGCATTTTTTAAACTGTTTCTATAGGACATGCTATGGGTTTGTACGTAAATGATTTTGCTAAATATCCAACTTGTTAATTTATTTGCGGTTGACACTATCGATTGGTTTAATTTCGTAGGAAGCATTTATTATTGTGAGAGTTAACGCCAACTAACCTGCTGGCATTCGTAAACACAACACATTGAAGAAGAAAGGACCACAAAAATAACCACATCTCTTTACAGAGCATTCTTATATTTAATTATTTAGCACAGTTCAACTGAAGTAGCCGCGACACAATGAGATTGTCCCAGAGCTCGGCTCTTCTTTATATATGACTCAGTGCCGATTATATATACTCGTATACCAATAAATTGCAGCCTACAAATGCCATGTTCGAATTTCTGGGAATTCTATAGATTAAATGAAAATAACAGCTATATTTATTTTAAATGAATTTCGCTTTATTATTCATTTTTGGAATAAGAAAATTAATTTTTAATAAATGGTCCCTAATGAGCAAGGTCAATATGAAAAAGGTTATCAATTATATTTCTGGAAATAATATAAAAATATTCAATGACAAAGACTCTATTGCAAAATCTACATTATTCGATGATATGTGAATTTTTCGTCCATCCATTTCGAATGAGCTCATTCACCCTTATGGGAGACCCCGTGTAAAAGTATGGACCATCCTCGAGAACGTAGCAGAATGTTGCAGTGAAATATGGCAATTAGTTCTTCAAATTCAGCTCATCATATTTTTCATGTCACGTATTAACAAGCACAATAGATGTCAAAGGCCGATCTTGAGATAAGCGTATAAATCTCTTGGAATTTCTTATTTCTTAGTTCTTAGTTCTTGGTTCCAGTTCCAGGAAAAGATAGAAATTGGATTTTTCGCATTGTTTGTACTTTAAGTCTGTTCAAATAAATTAAGCGAACATTTCGTTCCTTGCAGGTACTCCCACACACACTCACACAGGCTTTTAAAGCACAGCCAGCCATAACCGCATGTGGTGAAATTAACGCCAGCACATGGCATTAGGAGGCCGCATCCTGGATACGCTGCCGCCCTCTGGCACACAGAACACAGGACTCGGCCCCCGCAGATAGGCCCCCTCCGAGGCATTTCAAATTTTTTATTCCCACAGACTGGCACACAAATGTTTGTACATTAGCAACATTTGTGCAAATGCTCGGCGTCGTCACAGGTGCTGATTATATTGAAAATTATTGGCGAAACATGGCAGCACCAGGCCCCCGTGGAGATTTGGCGTCGTCAATGGGGTTAGAGCGGGCTTGGATGGGCTGGGCTGGGTTGGGCTTGTGGCATGGAATTTCCTCAGCTTGGGCGCTGCATGTGGACTATAAAAATTGATCGCATACTTTGTGGCACACCGAGTGTGCTCCGACTGCATGAGGATGTGGAGGTTTAAAGTCGACTTTAACTAACGTATGTAGGATTTTAGCTTTGTCCAGAAGTTACTGATATACAGAGAGAATTGTGGCATCCGGAACTTGAGAATCGGCGTTCTCAAATACGTTCTCATTTTGAGAACGGATTTAAAAAAAGAATTTAGTTGAAGTATTTTTTCCTTAATTAGGACAAAAAAAAAAATCAAAATGAATACAAAAGTACTCTCACCAAAATTGAGAACAACTATTCTTGGTATTTTAAATGGTATTATCTCTAAATTGAGTAAGTTTGTACTCAAGTTTGAATAGAAGGTAATATGGTAATTAACTTTTCTAAGTTACAAACTAAAGATCTAGTCTGAAGCCTTCAGCCAACACAACGCTGGCTATACTTGACAATAATTTGAAAATTGATGATGTGCGCACAATAAAGTGTCAAATATCGACACGCGTCAGGCAGGAGTCCCAAGAAGGACAGCTTTGCAGCTTCGGGGAAAATAATAAAGAAGTCCACACGTGAGTGAAGCTCGGGGTAAAAAGCGAAGGGAAATTGACAAAAATTGATTGAGCGCATGAGAGTTGATCGGGGGAAAAGGTGCCGAGAGGGAATGCCGCTGAACAGGAAGAAAGTCCTTCCTGGCGCCACTTTATCAAACAATTTCTCACCTTTAAATAATTTCGCTTGACTTTTTATTGTCCTCCCCTCGAGACAAGCTTCATTGCCGTTGACATGCAATTTAATCTATTTTCCTTCGCAGGCTCTCACGTTCAACCTGCTGGAACTCGGCTCCAAGTATGGAAATATGTTGCCAAATTGTATCAGACCATTTTTATTAAGGGCTGGATGGGGCAAATCAACTTAACTTACTGAATACCAAACACATGTTTTTTTATCTATATTCTATTTCTATATACTATTTTCAAAGAATATTATACATATGTTCATTGAATTTTCTGACAGTTTTGAGCTTGCTTTCTGAAAGTATTCACACTCCACAACTCTCCAGGGATACACATTCCTCTGTTTTAATTGTTGCTGCAACACAAACACAAGTTATATTTAACATTTGTTTAATTTTTCGTTGGTCTGGAAGACCCTATTTGAACAGACAAAGAAATGGATTCGCTAAAAACTGTCATCATGTCAGAAGAAGAATTTGAATTGGAGTAAGTTGAGCCCTTATCGTGTATGCGATGGAATGATAGCCATTGGACTCACAGCTCCGACGCCGATGAAGAGGAATGCGGGGTCTGGCCCTTGGAGGTGAAGGTAACCAGGTGAGATTCCTTCTCCCTGAATTCCCCAGCTCCCAGCCTCATCCCATCTCTCCCTAGGAACGTGGCGCTCATCATCGACTACAAGATGTTCATCGCCGCCCGCCGCATCCAGTCCTACTGGCGGGGCTACCGTGTCCGGAAGCTGCGGGATCAGCGCTGGCAAGCGGCTATTGCCATCCAGCGCTGGTGGCGCGGCTTCTGGCTACGGCGGCACCTGTGGGACCTGCTCGAGCGGCGGCTGCAGGAAGGGCTCCTCGACCTCTTCCACCGGGCGACCACCCGCATCCAGGCCTTCTTCCGCGGTTGGGAGGTAAGGCGGCACATCCACGACTCGCGCAGCCTACGGCGGACCCAGACCGCCGCCGTCGAGGAGCTGCTCCACTGCCTCATCCTGCGCCTGCGCCACATCAAGCGAACCGAGTATCTACCAGGGATCGACTCGATGCAGGAGTTCATGTGAGTAGCCTTTAGGACAAGTAAGGGCTCAAATGCAGTTCCTCCCTTCACTCATCCAGCTGCACGTCGGAAGTTGAGAAGTTTGTGGCCACCATGAAGTTCCGATTCCACAACGGGCGGATGATATCAATGTTGGCCGGTGCGGCGGCTGAAAGGGAGAATGAGCGCAAGCACTTCTGGGACTCCATATTCTTCACCAATATGCCCTACGCCGGATTCAACTTCAACCACGTGTGCGGCGATGAGCTCGAGCACAAGGAGAGGATGATGGGTACCTCCTTAGATGATGGGAGCGGAATGACCGATACCCGACTGCTTGACATTGCCGCCGAGTACCAGGCCTCTCAGCGGCACAAGCTTTTGCGGGATATGTATATCACCTCTGAGTGGCGTGAGTATTTAATGCCAAAAATTAAAATTAATATTCCACATATTCAACCCTAATATTATTTATAACCTGTAATTACTTCCTTTTCCCAAGAAAAACGCAAGGAGTACAATGAGAATATTTACGCTCGGTTGAGAAGCGCTAGAAAGTGCTTTTGCCACGACATCATAGAGAGCATGCGTGGATGGGAGATCTGGAGTGGCACCAGTGTCAAGATCAACCCGAATATTTTCAGTACTCCGGAGAACCTGGAACACTTTCTCGAGAAAGCGCGACCGGTGATGGATGAGTACGGCGTGAACTGCTATTGCGTGGAGCGGACTTTTCCTGCCTGCCAAGAAGCGCATTCATGATGGATAAAGTCAAAGCGATACATTTATATCTACGCTTTATACTAATAATAAAGGAAACGTAAGACTTCTAGAAGGTTTGGAGAAAACGAATTAGATATTGGACAGCTTCTTACCTTGGTTTAGATCCATCTCCAGCACCCGGGCGAGTGGCAGCATCTGCACTTGACTGTTTACTAATTAGCGCCCGTTTATTCACCTTTGCTTTCTTTAATTTTGCTCCTGCACTCGCCTGCCTCCCCTAATCCTGCAGCAGGATTCTCCAAGCAGGCAGCCGCATTTTTCATGCGAAGAATTTTCCTTTGTTTTCAGGCAGGCATTTAATTTATTTTACTCCTGGCCGGGCCAAGAAAGAGCCGGCATACACGGGCAATTTGTGAGCTGCGTGGTAAATCCTGGCGTGCTTACCTATAAATATTTGACATGGCTACAATAGCTTCCCCCGATCTGGAGACGTGGCAGCCACACTTGGCCCAGCCCACGACTTAACCTGCCCTGAGCCCTCGACATACGTGCAGGAGCTGGGAGCTGGGAGCTTGGAGCCTGGAGTTCCAGGTTCCCCTGCCTTCCTACGTGACCACAGGCTGGGACTGGCACTGGGACTTGGAGCGGGATCTGGGGTGCTGCGGGCTGGCAAATTAGATTTGCCTATAATTAATATGCACGATATGTGGCGTTAACTTGTGTGAAAATTACTCGGGCCCTGACGTGACGCGGCGCGGTTCGTGTGGAACGCGAGCACAGAGCCATCTACTCCAATTACCATCTATCTATTCGCCACTGGCGGCTCTGCGGCTTCGATTGCCATTCCCGCCCGTAAGTATTTCCTAATTAGTTGTTGATGACAAAAGTACGTGGCAGACGACGGCGCGCCGTAAGTATGCCCGAAAATTAAATATGTAAGGAGCAGAGCCACTAAAATCAATTGTCAAATTGGGTCTCCATCAAAATAGGTTAAACGAATTAGCCCACATAAATATGGCCAGGTAATATGATTTCTTTTGGTCCTAGATCAAATGCAAAATATATATCGGACTTTGAAAATCAAATCTCTGAGAAAATTGATTGGAAATGAAAGTCTCTTCTTGACTAAAAGTGCATTTATATTCCAAAGGAGCTTAAACCGAGCAATTATAGAGAAAAATACCTATAATAACCTGCTGCTAGTTATAAATTCTAAATTCTTCCCAAAACTCATTGTCCGATTCTCGTGAACCTTGGAAAGTAGTCTCTTTCCAGTCTTTTGGTTTCCTGGGCCTTTTCCATTCCAGCCAATTGGGATGTGGCCCCCGACAAACTTTTAAGTTTTTAATTAATTTGGTTTGCTGCGGTCCCGGTCCCGGTCCCCGCAAAGCAGCATTTTTCCAACTCCCCTCTGCTCATTTTTCTTTCGTTGGCGGCGGCGGGAGAAAAAAAAGGTTAAGTGGTTTCATTTGGCAAACATTTACCGAGACTCGAGCGGGAAGTTCCCCAGCCACTCATCAATGCCCAAGTGTGTAAGACTTTTAATAGGCTTTTGTGTGGAAAATAAATTGATGCGGTGCACCTGTAAAGCGCTCCAACAATGGGGCTGCCTGAGCCAGACGAATGTCTGTCCGTGTGATGCGGCCGACCGCATCCCAGCCAGAAAGTTCTGGGTCGGGCAGGAGGGGCAACCGAAATTCAGTTAATTTTGAGTAAATTGTTAGAAAATTGTTTGCCCCAACTGACTGGGTGGCTGGCTGGGTGGCTGCTCATGTGGATGGCTTGTGGCCTTGACTCGAGAATTATGGCATTTAATTACCAAGTGTATTGAGATTCCCTTGCTCTCGAAACCTTAACCACTTTCCTGTGCTGTCTGTGTCTCAATCGTCGGGCTCCTGTGCTCCTATCTTTAGCTAATCGAAATGCTAAATGCTGATGGTTAATAAGATACCTTTCAGGCTTAAATTGATTTTAGCGGTCTATTTAGGGATTCATATTAGAAGTATTACATTATTTGTTTAAATCATTTACTTATTTCTTTTCCGTTCCTATAAAGTATCTCAGGATGTACTCCATGGCCGCTGGATTATCCTGCTGGACGAGGTGTCCCGCCCGGAAAACCCAGAACATGCTCAGCCCTCCGCCATGCTTCTCGTAGCCCTCGAGCACTCCCTCGATGCGGAAGGCAGTTCGAGGCGCCTCCGCGTATTCCCGCCTGCGATGCCACTTCAGGCGCCCGATCCAGCTGACGGTGCCAGGAGTGGAGCAGAGCAAGTCCAGTATTCCAGAGAAAATGCCCACCCGGATCGAGGTTTCGTCCAGAAGTCGGGTAACTAAGAGAGAAATGGTTTAGGTTATTTGGTGAAACGAAGCTTGAAAATACACTTGGCCCTCGCTTAACACGGACTCCTTTAGCACGAACTCGGTCTTACACGGTTACAAATTTGATCCCATCCCCCTTTTAGCACTCTAAAATCCTTGTTCTTACACGATTGCAAAATATCGATACATATTTATAATAACATAAAAATACTTTTGCCTTATAAGGAGTGCTTTAATGTTTAATCTGTTAATTAATTATATAAAGCAACTTTTGTAAATTAATACCAACTTCTTATTTTGAAAATATGAATGTTATGCATTTATGAAAGGCATATACATAATGACTTTTGGTTAATTTTGAACAAATGTATGAAACTTTAATAAATACAGACCAAATTTGAACAAATAAAGTTATTTTATTGCTGCCAAATTTAAATATTGAGAACGTTTGTACTGAATCCATGTTTCGCTTAACACGATTTCGCTTAACACGAGGATTTCTAGGAACGTAACCCCCGTGTTAAGCGATGGCCAAGTGTACATATAAATAAAATATTGGCTTATATTTTAGGCTCAATTAATGATATATTTACGCATAGTTACCTATTTTGGTGGCCGGCTTGAAGATCTCCTTGCTGAGTCGCATAAAGACCGTGGCATTCTGCTCCATCCAAACGGGCATCTTCCCGAGTCCCAGTGCCCGCGTGACGTTCGTGCGCATGAAGTGGCTCATCTGCGGGTCCTCGCCGTAGCGATAGACCTCGTCCTCGTGCACCCGCCGCTGGGTGTTGTAGATGAAGACTCCGCCGGTCCTCAGGGCGATCTCTTCCTGCACCTCGCCCACCTTCGACAGGGCACTGAGCCACTGCTCGCCGTAGACCAGGGCGGCCATCTCACCGGCCAGCCGCGAGACCCGGCGGTACCCGTCGCCGTCCACGATGCCCAGCTGGAGCAGGAAGGGGGCGTAGGAGAGGATGCTGTCCAGGGGCGAGGTCCAGGGATTGCCCACCACCACCGACTCGAGTCGGCAGTCCACGCGGCCCCGCTGCTGGGCCAGATGCAGCTCCAGGGCGAACTCGGGCGCCATCTTGCCGCCGTAGCTCTCCGAAAAGATGTGCAGGGGCACACGGCGGAAGAGCGGGTGCTTCCGCAGGAAGCTCTCCACCAGCGTGACCAGGTCGAGGGCTATCTGCCGGTTGGTCCTGGCATATCGTCCGTGCTCCTCCACGTAGGCAAAGCCCGTGCCCACGGGACTGTCCACGAAGAGCACGTTCACGTGCTGCACCCAGCTGCTCTCCCGGCTCCGGCCCTCGATGTCGATGGGGCCCAGCTGCTCGAAGCAGCCGCTGCCCGTGGACGCCACCCCGGGTCCGCCCTGCAGCCAGATCACCAGGGGTCTCTCCGTGTAGCTGCTCACATTGGCCGTGGTGTGGAAGAGCCAGTAGAAGAGGTGGGCGCCCTGGCGCACCTCCACGTAGTCCCAGTCCTGCTCACCGGGTCCCACTCCAACGCGCCCTGAAACAAGCTAACTTATTAGGGGTCCTCAAAGAGTATAACTGTTTCACTTGATCCTATTATTTTCCATATAATCAAGACGTACCTACCTTGCACCGAAACCAAAGATATAGCCACCAGATGGATAGCCAGCCAAAGTTTGCCCTCATTAAGAGTGACCTGCATTTCGCGATCACGATTCTCTCAAGGGGAAAGAAGAACTAAACGCGAATGCTGCCTCTTTCGGCGGCCAATGCGCAATGATCTGGAAAGCTCTTGGCCGGTGGCTAATTATAAGTTGGTAAACATTCAGAGTTGGCATAAACAATGGCTCAATAAGAAAACTACCCTCTGCTCTGTTAGCTTTAGCTCTGCGAGGTCTCACTTCATGTTCATTTAATAGCTTTCCTAAAAACTCAGCAAAGGCAAAGTAATGTTTTTACTCATTACTAGGTACAGGGTATTATATAGTATGCACTCTTTGTACCCTCAAAAAGCTTCTTGGAAAAGCTGAGAGAATTCGCGGAATATCCAGAGAGTCAATCTATGTGTACCTCTGAGCGAAATCGAATTTATTTATTCACTGCCATAACGTAAACATTGACCCCTTGAGCTATTTAGGAGGCCGGAACACACTCCCCTTGTTTACACTTGTGGCCATCTGGCGATGCATTTGGATTCGATTCATCCGATACCGTTTTGGTCTACTTTGGGATCTTTATTAAATAAAGTTTAGAAAACTAACACAGTTACATATAAATTACTCGGGGGAATCCTTGTGATACTGAGTGACGGCTTTCAGTACATACTGCATGGCGGTTGGGTTGTCTTCGGGTGCCAGGTGACCCGACCGATTGATCCAGTACATCCCGAACTTTCCCCCGACCTTCTCGTAGCCCTGCAGTCTTCCCTCGATCACGATGGGAGTGCGGTTGGCCTGGAGGTACTCCGTCTTATTAACCCAGGCCCAGTCCCTGATCAAGGCTAAGGTGGCTGGAGTGGGCACTACAATATCCAACTGGCCGGAGTAAAGATTGATCTTGACGGAGGTCTCGTTTAGCAATCGGGGAACTAAAAAGGATTAATATTATTATATAAGCAGGAAAGGAACCGATGGCATTGCTTACTCGCATTCATATCCGATCGCAGGCGATCTCCATGCAAGACGCGCAAAACCGCCATGACCTGAGATGCAAAGATGCTGCCGTTGATCTTTAGGGCCTCGGCCACATCCTCCTGCATGAATCGCACGATTTCATCCCCATAGCCGTAGGTGCGGTCCTTGGTCGGATCCACATGAGTCTGGGTATTGTAAGGGAATACGTCGCCGAAGAGGTTTTGCATGAGATCGATTGAGGATAAGTACGCGTCCGTGGCCCTTTTGAAGTCGTGCTCGTCCAGAGCCTGGAGGATCCGCTCCACCTTGGCGTCCACCTGCTCCACTCCATCCTCATCGATCAGTCCGTTCACGAACAAATAACGAGAGTACTCCCGGCAGACATGGCGGGGGGATATCCTGGGATTGCCCAAGTTAACCGATCTCAGGGTTCCCGGCGCTGCCAATTCCCCCAAGTTCATGGCCTTATTCAATCGGATGGCCAGCGCAGGCGCCATCTTGCCGCCGTAGCTCTCCGAGAAGATGTGCAGCGGAACCTCTTTGAACTCGCTGTGGTGCTTGTAGAAGTGCATCATGAAGGTCATTAGGTCGTCGGTCAGCTCCTCGTTGTTGGTCACCAGGAGACTGGTGTTGTCCACGTAACTGAACCCTGCTCCAACGGGACTGTCCACGAAGAGAAGGTTCACATGCTGAACCCAGTTCCCCCCCCTCGGCTCGCCCTTGATGTCCACGGGTCCCAGCTCATAAAAGTTGCCGAGGGCGGAGGAGGGGCCTCCCGGTCCGCCCTGCATCCAGAGGACAAGAGGTCGCTCCGTGAAGCTGCTCACGTTAGCGGTGGTGTAGTAGAGCCAGTAGAACATATGCGCTCCCTCGCGGACGTCCACGTAACCCCAGTCCTGCTCCCCGGGTCCGAAGCCCCGTCGGGCACTTGCCCAGGGGATCCCGATAAAGAGACACACGATCGCCAAGGAGCCGCACCACATTCTCGCAGGAGAATCGCCTTGTTACTGCACTAGCTGCAGCGAATTTTCGTATTTATATTGTTTGGGCTCGGGCACTAAGTTTCTATTGCCTGGTTTGTTTTCTCTTCTGGTAAATAAATACCGAAGCAGATGCACTTGTATTTCAGCTTTGCTAATATAATCTTGTGATGTAACAAGTTTTTCTAAAACGTGCATGTGATAAAGCCCATGTCACTTTTTTGTGTGCCTTCTGACACCATAACGCCCACAACTAATAACAAGTGAGAAAGCTACAGTCGAATGTGCTCGACTGTGAGATACCCGGTACCTAAACGTTTGCGCTTCACACTAAAAAGCAATTTAAAAATGTACATACACTACATTGTACATACATACATTGGCGCCATTATATCGCACGGCCAAGGCTCGAATGCGCCACCTGTCGGCTACAGCTTGCAACAGCAGTGCCTTAGGGGGGGTTTTAAAATTCGAACCTTATTGCTAATATCTCCCATGTTTATCATCCGATTTTACTGAAATTTTTTGTATTTATTAACTTTTACCTGAACAAAAACGAGTATAGCTTATTTAACGTTTTTTATGATTTTTGAGGGCGGAAGTGGGCGTGGCCAAATTTTAAAACAAACTTTATCTGCGTGCAACAGATTCCAATGTTGTCACAAAATTTGGTAACTCTATCTCTTATAGTCTCTGAGATCTGTTGTTTCACACGGACGGACAGACGGACATGTCTAAATCGACTCGGCTGGTGATACTGATCAAGAATATATATACTTAATGGGGTCGGAGATGCCTCCTTCTGCCTGTTACATACATTCTCGGTTGGCACAAACTTATAATACCCTTGTACCCTATGGGAACCGTGTATAAAAATTAAAAGCTAAAATTAATTAAAAGTTGATAAGGCGCCCGCCCTAATTCGAACCTTTTGTAGACGAAATTGTACGGAGCAGGGAACTTTTGGTGTTCCTACAAAGGTAATTTAAAAATGATGAGTTAATTATTATAGCAATTTCAAAATATGTTGTTAAGAATTCGCTTTTTTAAATAACAACTTTTGAAAGTACCCTTTTCTCGATAATTAATAAATGTCACCTTCAAAACAGTCATTGCGCCCTCTTCCAAAGTATCATAACGCCCTCAATTTGTTAAAAATTGTCAAATGCATCAGCAATCAATGAGATTACCGATAAGAAAAACACCCTTTGAAAGCCGAGGAGGATAATGTGGACAATACTTTGCCATTCATTTACATGACGAATGTCCTCAAATGTATTCTCTGTTTTGAAATGTTTGCCGTCCGCGCTTTTTGACATTCCCTAGTTCTGAAACAGAAACTAATTTCTTTTCAAAATGTATTCAAATTCCATAAATTTTCCTTTACAGTGGGCTAGAATTTGGGCGACTTTGTAAATGAAACTTTGCCTCAATTGTTTTTTATTATAATTATTTAATTGTTATTAGCTGTGGGCGTTAAAGTGAAAATGACATATCGCTCGTGGGCGTTTGCTCACATTTTTTGGTGTCATTATTACATGCACCCTATGACCTATTCTAAAGTCTAAGAACATTGATCTACAATTTTAAAGTATCTAACAAAGTAGATCATGAATTGTAAAAGACTTTGTATATTGTGTGACAAGTATATTTCAATCCTTTTATTTAATTTGTTCAAAGCATAAGAGAGTGTCTTTTTATACTATGGAAAAGCAAGGATGCTTTATTGCTTTGCAAAAATATATTTATTGCTTTTTTAAAACAGAAGAATACATTTAGGATCCCGCTTTACTCAGATAACCCTGTAATATAACAATAATAATATGTTTAAATACTTACTTAATGCTTTGAGTAAACAAATCAATTTAATAATTTATCCTTTTAAATGATCGTTCTTTGAAGTTATCAAATTTTTTAGATGTACTTCAGTTTTGTGCGAGTGTGAATTAGTTTTAATTTTTTTGGCGTACTTTAGGGATCACAACGATTTATTTGTGTTGCATATTTTTAGGGGGCCCTAAATAAATAAAAACCAATTAAAGGCTTACCTGGCAGAGAAAAATGTAAACTTAACTAAGGATTAAATAAGAGAATTGTCAAAGTCTTACTATGAATTTAGTTGACAAAAGTATTTCTTTTATATATAACTTTTTGCTATTTCCGAAAGGCGGCTCAAGTAAGGTTGGAAACACTTTTAATAATAACTTAAATGTTCGGCTTACGCTTTCATTCCGTTCCTCTTTCATGTTCAACGCCGTTGTTTTTATGTCGTAATTGTCAAAGTTAAAATTGCTTCATTTCAATTCCAACGCGTCCACAACAATGGACAGTCTGGGTGCCAGAAAAATGCCTCGCGGAGGAGAATGCTCGGAGAGAAGGAGTGGAGAATGAATCCGATTTCCGCGCTCTCTGTGGCCGCTCCCGGAAAAGTAATTAACAAATGTTTGTTTGTTCCATGCAAGTCAAAAGCAGAACGAAGCCGGCGAAAAAAGCTTACGATGCGAGCCGTGCAAGGAGGTCTGCTTTTGACAACTGCAAGTGGGTGGACCTCTTACAACAGCCACGCCCACACATCCATGGCCCACCCACGCACACAGCCCATTGCCAATTTTCTCCGAGTCGGAGTGCAGTTTTAATGAGAGCAGCACCTGCCGGCTGGCAGCTGGCGGCTGGTGGCAGCAACGGCTACTGTCATCAGTGGCAAGTTGGCGATGCCAAGCGGTCGCAAACGGAAATCAATTTGCCACGGGAGCAAAACCGAAATTGCCAGTTGAATGCGTTTTCGATTGTCCATTAAGCAGCTCCTGCCGCCCGCTTTTTGCCCGCTGCCAAAAGTCATTTTCAAGCAATTGGCCTGGCTGGCAAGCAAAACGGAGGGGGTTCCCAAACTCGGAGCCAAAATGGAAAGAAATGGCCTTCCTCGCACGCTTTGGAGATGCTCTCTCGTTAATTTTGTTTGTCTTTACTTCTTCTTAGGATATAGAATGATTCTAAACTCTTTATAGATCAATAGGTTATGTTTTATTAATTAATAGGTCGTCCCTCTAAGATGTATTAAAGTTTAAACTTTAAACATTTTATTTACATTTTAAACTAGTTTAAAATTTTCTTGAGATCTTTATTATATCAAATTAGACTATTACAACTATTAAAAAAAAATATTTTCGATTCGTAGACAGCGACTGGTTCTAATCGGCTAGCTTCGGGATCCTTTTATGTGAAAAGCCGACTGCCTCAATAGCTCTCGGGTGCTTTGAGTGGTCAGTCCTGACCTAAAGAGACTTTTAAAGAAGGCAAGAAACTATGCAAGAAATAGAATTGTAATACGGTCATGATACTTAAGTGAAGATTAATTATATTTATATTATATTATATTGGAAGTGAAGATTAATTTTTGAAGAAGGATGCACAAACTCGGATAAAGATGGAATTGAATTTTATCTGCGCTTTAACCTTTTCAATTAATTTTTGAATTTCTGTAAGGGGCTAAGTTGCAGGGGAATTTATCAATACATTAAATTTGCATGTTAAAATGGGTTCAAAGTCCCCTCTGAAGAAGTATTTTGTAGAACCCTATGGTGCACAGACAAGCATAGAGTGGGCGCCCACACGCCCAATAAATTTTTGCAACTGTGCCACGCCCCCGTTTGCAGATTCTCAGCAGAAAAACATGCAGATGCAGTCGTCTGTGAAACAGCAGCTAGCACACACAAAGCACACACACACCGCGCACACCCACAGTGTTCAGCTGGTGTTGCCAATGCCAAATGCCTTTCGAGGCACACACGCGCACACCATTTGACGCTGTTTTCGCTGTCACTCCGCCAACTACGACTCCCAATGTCTGTCTCAGTCGGTTGTTTTTGTCACGTAAATTACAAGTTTTTCAGCTGCGTAGCTGCCGCCGAATTTGGCCTTTCCCGCCCCGCCTCACTTCCTCCATTTTCACCGCTGACGCCGCAATTTTTCACACTTTACCCGAAAATGGTTGCCGGGGCCGACCGAGTTATAAATACTGGTAATGGAAAATCGCCGGCGGGCAGACAGAAATTCAAGAACAATGAAAATCTTGCGAAATTAATCTTCCGCAATAAGTTGTTGTAATTAGATTGAGTGAATTTTAATAGTGCAATTTAGAGCATCAAATAAAGATTTAGGGCCTGCTGGACTTCAGATACAAACCTCAGAGGCTGAGAAAGAAAATAATTGAATAGCTAAGGGCTTACTCTTTAAAGTATTTCAAGTTAAAATCCGATGAAAAATAGGTACAAATTACAGTAGCATAACATTTTATTTATTCTTACCTTTCAGGATGTCTTTAAACTGGGTATATACGAGTATATCGTAGATAAAAAGAAAAACTTCATAGAACTGGTGATGAAATAAAACAATCTTTATTTGGCTTCCATCAATGCTCCTCAAGCACTCTCCCCAACTTAGGGTCTATCTCTATGGCTAAATAGTTGTACAGTTTTTCAAACACAGACACAGACGAACGAAACAGTTAATCCGCCTAGAAACCACAATCTTAACGATAAATCCTTGACAAACCCAACGAAAGCAAACATTCAGAATCCTGCTTATAGAGTAAGTGTATATGTATTCCTGGTAGGTAGGTATGTGAGGGTGTGCTCGATGTTTATTTACACTTGACTTAGGGTTAGAGAGGTCCTCGCAGGGATCCATGCGAGTGAGGATGCGGGATGCCGCATCTCGAGAATGCACTCGCCCTTACAGATACGTACTTAACATAGGCATAGGTATATGTGAGTAGGTATATTCGGTATGCTGGGGACCTTTCGCTGTCGATTCGCTATTTGATTCACTAAATATGGGTTCCGTAATTGCCGAGCCCGAGCAGGGCTCCTCCTCGCGTCCAAGTCCCGCCTGAAGTCCATCTCTCCTGCGCTGCGGCCGGCTTATCACCGCTCCATCCTGCCGGAACACTGTTCCGCCGCCAACAGGTTATCCCACTGACCCACAATCCAGATGGCCGGCCAGAGCAGCAGCAGCAGCGGGAGCGGGGTGCGATTCCAGTCGAACGGACTCGGCCGCAGTCCGGCGGCGGCATCTGAAATAACACAAAACAAGATTGGTTTAGCCCCGGCGAGAGATTGAAATCTGGATGGGAAATCTGCTGCGGGAAGGGCACCCGCCGGTCAAATTAATCTTTGAATTAATTGCTTCCAGCTTAGCGCAGAGCATTAATAAATCGCTGCCACCCACACAGGGACGGGGATCGGGCTAATAAGGTGCTCGGTCCTTTTTCGTTAACTTTGATTTAATGCCCCACAGTTTATCACTGTAATGGCGTGCGTGTAAATGTATCCCCAGTGCCTTGGCTCCTTTGGTATGAGTTGTACGGACCCCTAGTTCTGGCCCAGTTGGGTCAATAGCCTTCCATCCGCCTCCCATTAGGGCGTGGTCGTTGCCTATCTGTGGGCTAATTTTTAAGCAAGCAGCCGCAGCAGAGAAAAGCCCATTGTCTAATGACCGGAACTTAATCAAATAGGATATCTATTGATTACCTTTGGCAATGTGGCCCGACAAGGCCTAAAGATCCATTCTCTCAGAACAATTTTCCCTAATTTGGTGTCTGAATTGTACATATTTCTCATTGTTTAAAGGTTGCTTTATAAATATTTTACAAAATATTCATTTGAAAAGTCAATCTTACTCACTTGAGTGAATCAGGAAGAGTTCGTTGTGCTCATCGGCCTCACCGGGCTGGTCGAAGGGATACATATTCATGTCGGGGGATCGTCCTGAGGCCAGAATCCTTGGACGGTCCTCCTCGATCAACTTCTCGCTCTCCTGCGCATAGATGTCGTGAATCCGAGCCGAACACTTGAGCTGGAAGCAAAGAATACATCATATTCCCAGATCGTAAGACTCAGAAGATCCTAGCTCACCTTCAAGCGGCTCTTGATGAAGTGGTGAACCGTCACTAGGAAGTTGATCTCCAGCACGGCCGACTCCAGGTGCTCGGCCAGGTGTCGCTGAACGTCGTAGATGCGCAGATAGTTGGGCGGCACCTGGATGTCGTTGATCCACCAGGTGAGATTGGCAGCCGGCTTGGAGTAGTCCGAGGAGCAGTTGCCGTTCACCATGTCGCCCAGGCGGTAGCGCGAATGGATGCCAGTGATGATGGGTCGCTGGGTGGGCAGTTCTGAGGAGGAATTCTGTGAGATTGGATCTGGATAGAAGCTGGAGAGCCTGGCTACTTACCAACCACTTCCATGTCGGCGGCCACGATGGAGGTGTCAAAGGTGGGCGCGTCCGCGGACACTTCGCAGGCAAACTTCCCGGATATTGAGGTGGGCACATTTCGCAACAGAACATGACTGGCATTCGATTGGGTGGTCTGAAAGTTAAGACAGTTTATGGAGCTTAGACTTTGAATTAAGTTTGTGAATAATTTACATATTTTATACAATATGTAGTATTGGGCGCCGTATTAAACGATTAAATTATGGAATAAGCTACTTAGTTTTTTTTTTTT